>JAGVSP010001765.1:0-68804 GCA_022494985.1 Micrasema minimum
ATTAATTTTAAATAATATGCGACAGTTAAATTCGACAGGAAATGGTAATAAACATTTAGATTACAGTTTAGTTTTGTCTTTAAATAATGTTTTGTTTATTAACTTTTTCCTTATTTTCTTGTGACGTTATAAATGTAATAATATGACCCTTCGCACATTGCTTCGTCCATTTAACATTTAACGGATTGAATTATTAACGTCATCAAATAAGTAGTAAAAAATAACAAGAGAACGGTGAAACTCGTCTACAAACGTCATAATATAATGTTTTATTTGTTTACCTAGTTATTTTATTATGACTTCTAATCAATAATGGATGCCCTCTGCAATACTTATAGCAGTAATGCTCCTATCGCGAAACATAGAATTAATTTTATTATTTTTTGTAAAGAAATATCAAGCAAAACACACACTTAACGTACTTATATGAGTTATTATTAATAATAAATAGGTATTGATAAATAAATCATATCAATATTATTATACACATCAAAATATAAGCACTAAACACTAAACATTTTAGTTAATCTGTATTTCATACAACATTTTGGGCGTGTAAATACTTGTGCACAAATCTGGATTTTATTCCAAGACGGGAGTAGGTATATATTTCATTTTATATCCCTACAGAGATGGCGATTACTAGTACTTAATTTAACTCGTTCAGAGTCTTAATTACAAATAAATACTTAACTTATTTTAATAAGTAATTTCCTAATAAATACTTAACTTCAATATCAATGCATAGATGGAGCTTTCAACTCGCTGGTGGATGATTCTCGATTCGTAAAATATATACAAAATCAAAAACGTTACCTGGTGTAGATATTCGCTAATGAGCGGAATAAGGAATGTTGTAGTACATAAAGTGGCCACTTAACCCAGCCAATGACAGGTCACAAACCCTGTAAACGCTTGAATATCCATATTCCTGAGTTTGAAAAAAATCTACTTCATCTCTGTAGGGATATAAAATGAAATAATCTGTTTTTTGTTTATCCAGTCATTAGATAAACAGCAGGTAACCAAACCTACATACATAGTTTGTACAACATATTATATTTATAATACACATAATATTTATTAAATTACTGACTGATCAAATGGTCCCTAGGGCAAGAAGCAAATTCTCGGACATACTCGTACATAATATTATATTTTTAGGTTTTGCTGACTGATGGTGTTCAGTTAAACCTGCTGGTCTGTGACTCGCTAATTATAATAGGTCGCAGAACTGAAGAAGGCGCTGTCTACATAATATAATAATTCACATTAGGTTTGAATGAATATAGAAGCTGTTGATGTGTAGGTAAGTTGATTATGTGGGTTCACTTGCCAAGTAATAATGTCGTTAGTCCTGGGAACAGGTCACATAAATCAATACTTCAATTGTTGAACTAGAGACGAGACAAGAGCGAATTTATATTCATTAATAAAATAAAATGTTACTTTGAATTTAACCTTTTAGTCGTTTTCACACGACGCACGACAGACATTATTAAATTTGTATGCTGACTAGGTAGGTACGCTTACAATTTTATATTAGAGAATTTTCCAATTTGAAAAATAATTAACTTCAAGAAACTATTACATTATTACAAATTAGAAAATGTATCTATTTACCCAAGAAATTCTGTAAATAATACATCATCAACTTACCATATCCGCTCCCCTATGTGGAGCATATGGAATCCGCCTGCCTGGAAACTGCCTCCAGGCCAAGCGATCGGCCGCCAGCTCCCGTGCATTCCTTCAAGTCGAGTCCACGTCCCGCAGCTCTGACGCAAACTGCCGACGAACCGTCAACAGTGGACGACCAGGACGCCGAGACCTCGTAAAATAGGCAAGCATGGTTAAGGCTCTCGGGAGGCATACGTAGTATATGGCCTAGCCAGCCGAAACGCCTTCGCCGGATGACAGTAGAAACCAAGGGTTGCTGTGTCCGTTGCCTCACCTCTGTGTTCCTTACAACGTCAAACCACCGCAAATCAAATATTCTTCTAAGTCACCTATTCTCAGAACTCAGAAGTCTGCTATCTTGATAATACAAGAATAATATTATTCAAAACAATTCATGTGTTTTGAAAATAACTCTCTCTGACTCACTAAAAATGATGAAATTTAAATTGTACGCATTATTATGCAGATATTATTGTGTTTACAATTTAATCGTACGATAGATAAACTGATATGAAAATCAACAATATGTTTTTCCTTTAAATGACACCAAATAAAACAGGAGACTGTTATCTTTTTCCGAGATTCACCAATGCGTCTGACCTCCTACACTACAGAGAATGATAAAAAACTACTTTTTTATTTTAAGAATTTTTCAGACAGATATTGTATTCAACTACGTATTATTACGTCTGCACTCATCACGAGATGATTATTTTTGGCACGAGTCAGACGTGTGTAGATAGATACTACCTTCAGAAAGAAAAGAGTGTTTATGTTTGCCCCAATATCTTATGAACTAACGCGTGTAATTGGTTATCGTTTGACAATTAAGAAAATTATTTACAATATAATGTAAGTATATTTTTTGCCGTGATAACGTCTAATAAATCGATGAACGCCGGCTGCACACACGAAAAGCATGACTCATTGTCACGTTCCGCCTGAGCCGAGTGTGCAAGCGAGAGCGCGGAACAAGCGTGGCCTAAGCGTTCGGATTGTAATGCATCTATATCTCTTCCACTCTATCGGCCGATGCGTCCGAGTAGAAGGGAGACAGCAGCAGCATACAAGAAGCAAACACAAAAAAAAAAAAAATTTATGAAAAAAATTGTAATTTTTTCAATAAACTCTGCTTTGTATTATCCAAAATAATGATAATTCAGTAATAATAATTCAATTCAATTCATAAAAGTATGCTATTTTTCATAAATGTTTTCTTATGACGTTATCACGTAAAATTATCGTCCGTAAACCGACTTTACAGGCAACCAAAAGTTTTTTTTTGAATAATCATTTTTAACAGATAATTTTATTTTTTTTTTGATAGATAGAAGTAAGAAATAGTAGCGAATATAGTTAATAATTTTTTTTAAATATTACCATAAGCCTAATTTTTCAAATTATACTTATACAAAAGAAAAATTTCCGTGTGTATTCGTGTTTGAAATTTTTTTTTTTCTACCAAATTATAAAACAATTTTAAACATTTACAATTCAAAAAGAACCTTGATGGCCAAAATTTTAAAACAGCATGACACGTTTAAAATAGATCTTTGTAATATTACAATTTATTATATTCTTACAATGGCGAGATTCGAAATGCTTAACAGTTCAAATGAAAAAGTAGGAACATTAATCTAAATTATCTCATGACATAAAAAGTCCCTGGAGGACAATAAAGCATTTTATGTTTTTAATCCATTTATTCGTGCATAGATCTTTTAAATCATTGATCCAAGGAGCATAAAAACGCGTTATCTACTAGATCTACTAGAGCAGATATAATAATATGAACAATATTACAATAAGTTGACTCATTATACCTATTTTGATATAAAGGTAAATTGTATTATAGTCAAATGAATAAAATTCGGTTTTATTTGCATATATTGTTTTATTTTGGTAAAAGCAATGGTTGGGGGCGAAATCATCCACACTTAAGCCCATTTTATATGGGACAGTTTACCATACAGTTTCTTGTGCAGTCTGAAAACTGTCCCGTATAAAGATAAAACTGGATGAAAAACTGTGTGCTAGTGTCAGATTCTCACTGTGCGCTAATTCGACACATTTTTTCACACAGTTTCGGCGCGCGCATCACCCGCGGCGATTACGTCAGTATAATACGTATATTATTCAATAGTATCGGTAATATTACAAATAAACTTTGACAAACTTTTATGATGGCGAATATGAATATAATGTAATAAATAATGTGAACTGAAATCCTAGATCGAAATTCAAAATATCGAATAACGACTATTTGACAGATGAGTAATGTTGCCAAATTGTAAAATCGGTAGAAGTTCCTAAAGTTATTCATAATAATGTGTTGAATTATAAGTAATTGCATAAAATAAATGAATTAAAATGACTCCAAAATTGGGAAATCGGTTGTACATTTTCAGTAGATTAAATCTCCACAAAATCGATAGATCTGCAAAAAATCGATAAGATAGACGACGATAGAGATTATTAGTATGGCAACATTTATGCCAGTCCACTGTGTATTCTATGGTCCGACTGTCGCGTTCTGCGCATGCCTACAGACAGTAAACTGTGCCGTGTAAAGGTAAAATTCACACCGCGCAGTTTTTATTGGTCAGAAAACGGTACAAGAAACTATAAAGTGGGCTTTAGTTGAGATTTGATTTGATATATTTGATGAAAAGTGATCTAAAACTTATGTACGTGTCAAAAAAAGATATTGATAATTTTGTAGCAACCCTGTTTCCTAGTGCAAATTATGCCCTTGTAATTATACACAATGCGCTACTCGGACGTAAGTATTGTGCAATTCAAAAAAAGGTTGGGATATCTACCTACCGAAATATTTTACAAGGTAGTTAGTAATGTACAGTACAACGTTGTTATAAAATACAGTTGTGTCCGCCTCAAGATTTAGTAGTGATTACCGATGGGGTCTAAGTAAAATGTTTACTTAATCCTGATTTTTTACATCAAAATATCTCATATTCACCTTAGACTGGCGCTGTAGCGTAAGACTGATCATCTTACCTTCGTGTAATAACTATTCATACTACTTTCCCTTATCCGCACTTATTGGTGCTTTGGGAACTGCATTGGTATACCAAGTGCAGTGAACCTTGATATATTGTTACAAGAGGGTAAAATGATCAGTCTTACGATTCAGTGCCAGTAGAAAGTAACATATAATATGAAATATTATTATGATAAAATTATCAAAATTCACTGCACTGATGAAACTACTACCTTTCGGTGTCCTATGCACAATCAGGTGCAGATAATGGAATAAATAAATAAATTAAATTAAATATTTATAGGGTTCAACAATAATATATAAATTAATGACGAAGCTTCCAATATAAATATAATTATTATTAACAACAACATTTTTAACGTACACAAATACTTATAGACAAATTACTTGTAGATTAAACTCGGATGAACCTTACCTACACCAATAAAGTTAGATTGCCAAAAATGCTTAACCATCTTCTCAACAGATGTCACTAGAAGGAGAAAAAAAAAATCTGTCGAAAAACCAATTCAAATGTGGATACTTCTGTAAAAACTCAACATATATAGAAGTTTCAAAAATTTGTCATAAATAGTTGTCAGATGATAGGCGAAATGGGGAATGTTGTAGTACTTCAAGTGGCCACTTAACCCAGCCAGTGACAGGTCATAAGCCCTGTAAACGCCTAGATAACCCACATTCGTTTCCAGAGTTTCTCTGTCTCTGTTGAGATATCAATAATATCAGGATTATTATTTGTCACATTATTTAAAGGCAAGAAATATATAAATAGAAGGATAAAAAGTGGCAAGAAGTACCCAAGTGTACTTATTATGATTTTCTTTGTGAAATAAAATCTCTAATGCCAGCTCTAAACTTTTGTAAAGTTGACAAAACTTGCCCGAGGTTGGGGAGGTGTAGTAGGTCGCTTCATGCTACTTGTTGACCCCTGAACTTCGGTCAACTTCTCGAAGGATATCACACTTCGGGGAGGAACTTCGCGGGAGGCGAGAGAGCAGTGCGTTTATAACCACGATAGACTGTATCTACCTGTGTATAGGTGAGACTTGGAGTCACAGACGAGACGGTACAATAACTTGTAGGTATTATATTTATTGTATTACGAGTCGGGGACGGGGTAGTGTTTAGTATCGTACGATGTCGATCGGGACCGTGTGATGGTGGGTAATTTCCGGAGTTATTCGCGGTTATTCAGTTATTCGTCGGAAACCGTATCAGGCGGTCGGCCCCTCTACATTCTAGTCGTCTGGTGTTCTGGTAGAGACGGCAATACACCACCTGTACACTCTGCCGCTGCTAAACCAAACGTCAAAATCAATACGTTTGCACTTTCGGCGAATCAGTCTATTGCATTTTTGCAAACATTCCACTGACTGAAACTTAACTCCGGTTTAAAAAAACGACCATCTAGAAGCCCGCGTGTATTTAATACGTGTTTCATTCAGTTTTTAAAGTAAAACATTGACAATTTATACATAATATAAAGTGAAACTTCATACATTACCTCCATGCACAACTAATCGTATTGCAATTTCTCGTTAATTTAAAATCGTAAGTAATTATTAATTTTTATTTACCCAATTTGGGAACACATCTTATTAAAAAAATTATTGTTTGTCTTGTGTATTTAAATACTGATTTTTGCACACATTGCAAATTTACTGAAAATTTGAATTTTAACAGCTGCTACCGTTCAATGTTGCTTGCATTTTTTTTTTTTTTTTTAATTTAGCTAATTACTGATAAAAATTCCCAGGTATAGATAAATATTGTCGTTTTAAATGTTTAGTAGCCGATAGCCTGTTTATTACTAAAAAATAAATAAAATAAATTTATATAGGTGACCTATTTAGACAGGTCGACCTAATTATGAGCTGGAAGCTGGAACTTCTAAATTAGGAGTGTTTGTACCAAATTCAATTAATATTATTATTTATACGGAAGTTATTACATTAAAAACATCATACGTCCATATATATTATGCAGGCACTATTGAAAAAAAATTCGCTGGTAGATAAGCTGAGTACCTTACAATATTTATCATTCAACTTATAATATGTTTAGAATACCCATTTTATATGACATGTATTAATTCATCCAATCTATATCCATTTAATTAATTGTGGAGCATATGGATTCCATAAACTACTTCCAATCTTGCGATTCCCTCGTGTCTTCTCAAGTATGGTATTATGCGACCTAGTTTTATCAGGAAATATACTGTACTTAGTGTACCGGCACAGTGCCCTATGCACCAATTGATTTAAAAAATAAAAAATAAGTAATGTAGGTCTATTATCATATATTATCTAAGATAATGGTCTTTCGTAGTTTTATTCTCAGGAGACACTTATTACATGAATTTATTTTTAACTTTACTTATTAAAAAAGCATTAAGCACTAATGTAGATATTATCATCTATTATAGTTTTATTCTCAGGAGACACTTATTATATTTATTTTCAACTTTACTCATAAAAAAAACATTAGGTACTACTCTTTTTTACTGAAAATATATTTAAAAAATGATTAAGAAATAAACTTGCTCTTAGTTATGAGTATTAATTCCTTATTACCTACATGCAATACTTTTTAAACCGATACAAAAAATGTATGGAAAAGAGCATTTTTGTTGCTCCATATTTTGTGCTGTTATATTTTATTAAATTTTCAGTTGAAAATTAAATTGATGTAAAATTTAAAATTTTCCTATTTATTTTATCAATTTTTGTTTAGTTATACAAATACAATACAAGCATAAATATGCACAATAAAGGTACATATTTAAAATACATAACAAATAAAAATTTGTATATTTCTTGTGGTTAGCCACAAAATCACCTGACTGTGTTCACACATCATCATCATACCATATCCGCTCCTATGTGGAGCATATGGAATCCACAAACTGCCTCCAAGCCAAGCGATCGGCCGCCAGCTCCCGCGCATCCTCCCAAGTCAAGTCCACGTCCCGCAGCTCTGACGCAAACTGCCGACGAGTTGTCAACAGTGGACGACGGGGACGCCGAGAACCTGATGCCTTGTAAAATAGGCAAGCATGGTTAAGGCTCTCGGGAGGCTCTCTGTGTTTCACACAGTAAAGTTTATTTTAATTTTTGGAAAAACAATAGCTACTTGCTGTTTACTTTAATTGAATTCATTTTTAACTAATTATTTTGAATATGTGAAAAACTATCCAAAACTTAAAAGTATTTCTTTTCGTAACAAAAATACTCAAATTCTCTCTTGAAAAAAAATTGGGTTACAGTCTATTAAAAAAGTAAAAATCATGCATTTTTATACGAGATTATTTTACATTCATTTATTACAAAGCTCATACTCAACCAAAGATTAGATAAACTCTGAGAAATATGCGTTGTTCCAGGTGTTTTTGCCATAAATTCTCAACTAAAGTAAGCTTTATGAACCAGCATGTAACCCATTTAAACTAGACTTAGGAAGTGCTCGGAGCCTGGAGCAATTTATTGATTATAAGGAAAAGTCGGTCACCAAACAAGAATCTAGGATTCAGTTCAGTCTGCGTCCAGGACATCATTTAAATTAGATTCAAACGTGTGAGGTATCCTTCATTCTAATCTTCGTTATTTTCCTCGTTTCTTACTCTCCGTTTTGTCTGCATCAGGTCCTGGGTTCGATTCCTGTCTGGGTCCATAATATATGAAATATTGCTGGAGCAAATTTTTCCAACTTAGTTCCTGTTATTTACAAAAGATGGTAGGAATAATAAAAAGTACGGTCGATTATCTTATAGTATATGTATATCGCTAAAAACCTATAGATAATTCTGTGGTGTCTAGGAAAAGGGGCATGAGTCAGTCAGGCATAAATTTTTGCTGTTTCATCTTTACTAATTCACTGCTTGTGTTTCTAAAGATTTTTAAAAATTATTTTAGGTTAAATAACTTATTTGACTCATCTTTAAGAAGAGTCATAAATAAATTGTCAAAAAAAGTTTACAGGCACTAGCAGAGAATCAATAAACGGTCGTATTGTAAAAATTATGCCTGACTGACTCATGCCCCTTTTCCTAGACACCACAGAATTATTACTACAAAATACAGTTTGGCAACGATAGTAAACGAGTAGTGTGTTTTAAATAAATATTATAATGATTATATCGGTGCCATTAACCCCAATAAGAAAAACAGTTAATTTTTTATTCTCGCAAGTTAGAGTTAGATAGACCTACCAGTCGTTAGAATCAGTAGCGAATCTAGGAGTGGGCGGGTGGGGCGGCCGCTCTTGGCACAGCCCAGGAGCTCAATCACAGATAACTATCGACGTAGTTAAAAACATGCTAACCACGTGCTAACGCTAACCCATTTGACCGATCGCAATGAACATACGTTCATACCACGTTCGCGTTGCCGAGCACCATAGATGATAATAAATATCGCGGCTAAACGTCAAACGTCAAATCAAGAAAGTCAACGCGCGTGTCGGATTGTTTATTATGTCGACTGCTTTTCTCAATATTTGGCTTGCCGAACGCCGGCTAAATGCAATACGGCACTCGAGAAAGATTGAAAGAAGATATGTGCGAAGAAGATATATCTCGGGAAATGGCTCGCGACTTGATGCGCTCGTTTAATAATCCCGATCGATAACTTTTAACGCGTGTTCCATTGTGATCGCGAAAACGTTAAACATCCATGGTAAGAAATCGTTATCACGTCGCTTATTACCGCGTCGATAGTGATCTGTGATCGAGCAACAGGGGGGGGCGCGTAATCGAACTGCAATTTACAACAAAATGTAATTTTTTAAATTTAATTAATTTGCGAAAAGCACGAAAAATATTTCGCTGGAGACGTTTTTTATTTTGGGGCCGTTAGCAAATAAGTTGTTATTTATATAAATATTATTTTAATTAAGGACTGATTATTACATAGAATCGATTTTTGATACAATTTTTGATACAGTAGACGTTTTTATCTGTCATCCGGCGAAGGCGTTTCTGCTGACTGGACCCTAGACTACATTTGCCTCCCGAGAGCCTTAAACAATCATGCTTGCCTATTTTACACGGCATCAGGATCTCGGCGTCCTGGACGTCCACCGTTGACAATCCGTCAGCAGTGTGCCCAGAACTACAGGACGTGGACCTGACTTGGTCCGCGGGAACTAGGAGGCAGTTTGTAGAATCCGAGCGGGTGAGATGAGACGTTATCAGGAATACATTTATTTACTGCCCCGGGCGCTAAAACTGTTAGTTCCACCACTGCCACCGCCTCTGGTTAGAAGTGGAGTGGGGAGTGTTAGGTTGTTGGGTACCTACTGGATACTGGCTATTCTTTATTGAAAAAAAATGCGTTCATTGACCGCGCAAATATTTGGCAAATGAAACTAGAAACCAACCAAGTGTCGTGGTTGACGTGGTTAAAAAGTTACAATTTACGAGTATTTTCAATAAGTACACTGCTTTAAATTTTATATCATGCGTATTATGTGTATAAAATATTGTATAATATCGATATTGTTAAACCTATATCTAATTTTCAGTGTACACATGACTTATTATGTACATGTGAATTGTTTTTGAGAAAGCACTAAAATTATGATTGAGAAACTTCATATTTTTTAAAATAAAGTTGGTAGACACGATATTGAATTTATTTTGTGCTTTACGTTACCTACATGTTACGTCAGAATTCATCTGCTAGTTTGAATATGATTTTTAACAATTTGTAAATTATTTTTTCAAAATTAAAAATCCAATTACGGGTGCCACTGGAATTAACTAACTAACTAACTAACCATCACGCCATTTCCCCGTAGGGGTAGGCAGAGAGGATATAGAACGCCATACCACTCTGTCCTGACAGACTTCCTTTGCTTCCTCTATGCACATACACGGTTATTCCGACTTTTCACATGTCCATCCGGCTAAGGCGTTTCGGCTGGCTCGGCCATATACGTCGGCAGTTTGCGTCAGAGCTGCGGGACGTGGGCTTGACTGAATCTAGAGTAAAATTTGGTTCATAAAATTCAAATTAATGTTTCTTGTTTTATAATTTCATATGAGAAATTAATATTCTTGGTATTGAAAATTGTTTATCAGCATAGCTAAACGTAAAAAAGGCGATATGGAATTATAATATATTTCCTTTTCACGGATATGGTCCGATATTCCACGTAAATTCGCATAATGACATAGCACCCATTACATTTATTTACCTATTTTATTTATTTATTTATTTACGGGCGTGCCACTAAGCCACGAAGATCGCTAGTATTATATAAACAATATAGCGGAAGGTCAAAGATAATAGTCGAATTATTATTTAAAGAGAAAGTTGATAGTAAGTTGATCGGGCATTTAAAATAACATCGTTGCGAAAAATGTTGCGAAATTTCTACAACGCAATTTAAATTTGCCTAGACTTACAAAAAGCGAGTTCTTCTTTCTTCTTCTTTCGCCACGTTCGCTCCTATGTGGAGCATGTGGACATCACTAGATCCCGCCCGCATCCATCAGCTCCGCCGAATACATCCGTAGGATGGTCATCGACGGTCTGCCAGGACGGCGGGATCGTGCAGGCGTAAAGAAGAGGCAGCTTGGGTTCAGGCTCTGCCGAGGCATTCGGAGTACATGCCCAAGCCAGGTCCATCGCTGCATCTTCACGTTCCAGTTGTTGGAGGTTGCTGCGTCCGTTCCCTAACTTCAGCGTTGGTTATGAAGTCAAACCACCTAATGCCTAGAATCCTTCTCAGACACTTATTCTCAAAGCTCAACAAGCGAGCATTCTGAGCTTTGGTGAGGTGCCAGGATTCGCATTCATAAAGGAGCACCGGCACAATACAGGAATTAAGGAGTCGGTATTTTGTTTTGACTATCTATTAGGATCCATGGTCTGGTGGTAGTTAGAAAAGTCAATTGTCCATCTAATCCCTTTTATAGCCAGATAGATTTGGGTACATCGATAGATATTGGTGGTTAAGAGCATACTCCACCACGTGACTCGCGGCCGCTTCCCATACAAACGTATTCCTCGATTTTCTCCCTGGAATTTAACATTAGAGCAATGATTCATTCACACATTTTAGATATCGACCAGATGCGTGTTTGCATCGTCTTATTTTAAAAATATTTTATCTGTTTAAGGAGATATAGAAATGATTTAAAAAATAAGACGATTCAAACACGCAACGGATGCTTTAAAAGGGTTGTACTGAATTTATACATAGTAGATGCGTAGAACCATAGAAGTGGCAATATAATATTTTTTTAGGCGTTACTTACCTACATAATATGTACATCAGTTGCTCGATCACAGATCACTAGCGACTCGGTAATAAGCGACGTGATAACGATTTCTTACCCATGGATGTTTAACGTTTTCGCGATCACAATGGAACACGCGTTAAAAGTTATCGATCGGGATTATTAAACGAGCGCATACTAGTCGCGAGCCATTTCCCGAGATATATATCTTATTCGCACATATATTCATTCAATCTTTATTATAATTTAGCCGGTTTTCGGCAAGCCAAATATTGAGAAAAGCAGTCGACATAATAAAAAATCCGACAAGCGCGATGATTTTACGTTTGACGTACGGCCGCGATTTCGCGTAGATCGGCTCCGCTCGGCTCAGATCATCAATGCTCGGATCGGCGATCACGGTATTGAACGGTATGTCATTGTGATCGCTCAAATCGTTAGCGTTAGCACGTGATTAGCACGTTTTTAACAAGAATTTAAAAAATAATTTTTGTTCCTAAGATATAAATCAACATCTAAAAAAAATTGTCCCGCAGCTCATTATAATATACGTGTTGTTTTGAAACCGGTCGGGTCGGGAGATATATTAATAAAAAGTAGTTAATAAGAGAGTGTTTTATTTAAATAGTTTATAATTAATAACTACAAAGTGAGTGCTTCTTACATGAATTTCATAAATTAAACTAGCTATTATAAGGTTGAAATAGGGATTTGATAAATAATAGAGAAATTAAACTAGGTATTATAAGGTTGAAGTATTGATTTGTTAAATAATAGAGAAAATTAAGCTAGGTTTTATAAGTTTGTTAGATCAGTTATCTACCTATCGGAACAAAAGTGAAGAATATTTGTATTGGGATCAATTGATTGGTCAAGAACTCTATGCCCAAGTACCCGCCAATTACTCTCATCATTTATTATTATTGTATCTGGTTACCTTCCTCTATTGGATAATAGCAAACTGTTCAGAATCACGATAGTAACAGACAAATCCTTCATGATAGGACCTATGGGATCCGATGCAATAAGGTTTCAAATATATATTTCAAGTTCATTGTAAAATTCTACTGCGTTTCAATAATTTAAATCGTCTTTTTTTAAACACACATGTAGTGATTAAATCGGCAATCGCTTTCTACCGGCAGCATTAGTTTTTATACGTAACAGTAAAAATTCTAAATCGCATATTGGTAAACAACTCAGCTAAAAAATAATTCATTTTATCAGTTATCAGCTAATTTGTTTATTTAAAGATCTGCGAATTTTTGGCCGAAATTGATTGAGGTCAATTGCCGTAATCTCTTTCAATTTTTAGTCGTGTATATAAACTTATAGACATACGTTCTTGTAGATAAATCATGTCTACCTATACCATCCATAGACCATGTATTTAGTGAATCACGGTTATTTGAAAACTGCGTTTTTGTTTTTGTTGATTGTGGTATTCGATAAAAATTTATTATTTTACATATTTTAAAAAAGTAGTAACTCGTAGCAACTCGTTTGAAAAGATATTGCAAATTGCAAGTATTAGATAATGATAAATATAGACACATAAACAAGTTAGCAGTTAATCTGAAACAGATTGGATTGATTTATCTTAAATTTTTTCTTCTATAATGAAAACCAACTTATTCTTGTTTCCTGCGCTTAAATATTCAGAACCTATTTTTTCCAACACTTTCACCACACTCCACACACGTACCACAATACAACATACACACAGCATAAACACTTCATATACTTACTTTGATGTCCTCATAAATTTATTTTGTACATAATTGCACTTACATAATTTGTGCTATGTTCGCTTTATTATGTATATATAATGCCTTAAAATATTAATGTCAATACCTACGCTTAGCTATGTGTGCATAAATGTTTTTATAAAATTAAATATAAATAAATAAATAATAATAATAATATGACTTATAAAGCGCCGTTTTCGTGAGAAAGTACCTCGAGGGCGCTGTACATAATGATGTTGTTTCAACAATAATTAGTGCCCTAAGAACGTATTCTGAAACTGTTAATAATTTTAAAATATTGGGATTATTTCGTGGTCGGCCTCTTAATTTAAGTCAAGTGCTAGGAAAGGAGATTTAAAAAAAAACACTTTTGGGACCTGCTCGAAATTTATTGGGACTCCTAATGAGTATCAAATATGAGGGGAGCCGATCCCAGCGATAGGTCCCGCAGCAGCGAAGGCGCGGTCTTCGATTTTCTGCCGTTTAGGTTCTGTGAGTTCCTTTTGGCTGTTAATTTGCAACACTTCAATTTATATAATTGGTTGCTGAGTTGATTAAATTCTAACTAACTAACTAATATCCGCACCCAATGGTGCATAGGGTACTGCATCCCAGTGTATATTAATAATTTTATTTCATGAAGGTAAGATGATCCCCACAACGTATTCTGCATCGATATACCAAATGCAGTGTATATAATAATTTTATTTCATGAAGGTAAGATGATCAGTCATACGCTTCAGTACCAGTCCAAGGTATCACACATGAATATGAAAATCGCATGTAAATAAATATTTCATGTTGAATACCTTACGGGAATCGAACCCGCGACCTCATCCACGGTAGCCAAATGCGCTACCACTGTGCTACGAGGCGGACAAATGATTAAATTCAGACACTAGTAATGAGGAAATCCACTGCGAACCGCGGAGTTGAATTTTAAAAATGCTTTTCGTGTAGACGCGAATATTTTCCTTTTGAAGTCGGATTAAATATCTCAATAATTTACCCAAAAATAAATAAAAAATGTTGAAAATAGCATTCATTTCAAAATATTAAACAATGACGTCACTCCTTGTATCTTAGTGTAGTGTTTTCCGTTCCCGTTTTTAAAGATGGCCGCCATTCACTCTCCCTAGAACAGCTGTTGACAGTTTTAAGTGACAGTTGGCTGGAGAAATCGTTTGCATAGATTTTTGACAGTTTTGTTATTGGCTGGAGAAATATATTAGCCGTTTTATGTCCCATGCCGTTAGCGCCCGTTTTATGACGTCACTCCTGCAAAAATGACGCACTTGGTACATAGTAGTATTTGGCGCGGTATTTGAAATGTGCTACTTTAAAAAAATCGTATCTTCATCAATAACTTATAAAAAAAATAAAAAAATATTTTTTTTTTGCTTAGTTAAATAGTACGTTTATAAAAAAAAAAATACTTTAGAAAACAGTGTGGATTCCCTCATTATGATATCTATTAATTAGTACACGGATCTATTGATATAGTCAAAGGCTATGTAATAAAACTTTGAACAGTAGTTTAAAGTTACTACACAGTAGGTACACAATATGACAGTATAACACAGTTACCACGGTCACCCATTATATCCATCACCCAACTTTTAATTGACGTTTTATATTTCAATATCCATTATCAAGAATTCCTTTGTGGAATCAATTGACACTCGTTCAATTATTTCCTGTACAAAATGCCACAGCTACGCTATTGTTGCTGTTTCTGCAGCGGAATAGCCATGTTTGAAACAGGGCTTAAAATCAATTAATTCATTCGTTTGTGGAATCCATATGTTCCACATAGGGAGCGGATATAGTATGATGATGATGGTGATGAATTCATTAAAATGAAATCATAAGGCTACACATTTTTAAAGATGTATTTTAAACTAACTAATATCACCCCATTTTGAGAAAGGGGTAGGCAGAGAGTATAGAACATCCCTTTATATCCCAAATTAAGATTTATAGTAAACTAGATAATAAAAATACACAATTCCTTATTGGTACACCAAGTGCAGTGTATCTTGATCATTTTTATTACATGAAGGTAGGATGATCAGTCTTACGCTTCAGTACCAGTCCAAGGCATTACACATGTGTAAGTTTACACAAAAATAGGGATGTGCTAATTGTATACACAAATTGTAAGCAGTGAGAGTACCTAGGTAGGTATACCTACCTACCGGGAAAAGTAGTAAAATTCACCCAAAAAGAGATTTATATCATCAACATCAAGTTCAACATTCCCTTCGTCGCACTCGACACACCTCACGGTTGAGTGTCGCCAAGCGCAACACCAGTTGCTCGATCACAGATCACTATCGACGCGGTAATAAGCGACGTGATAACGATTTCTTACCATGGATGTTTCACGTTTTCGCGATCACAATGGAACACGCGTTAAAAGTTATCGATCGGGGATTATTAAACGAGCGCATCAAGTCGCGAGCCATTTCCCGAGATATATCTTCTTCGCACATATCTTCTTTCAATCTTTCTCGAGTGCCGTATTGCATTTAGCCGGCGTTCGGCAAGCCAAATATTGAGAAAAGCAGTCGACATAATAAACAATCCGACATGCGCGTTGATTTGACGTTTGACGTCTGGCCGCGATATCGCGTGCCGAGCATTCCCGAGCGTTGCTTCGGCAATGATCGGCTCGGCGAACGTGGTATGAACGAATGTTTATTGTGATCGGTCAAATCGTTAGCGTTAGCACGTGGTTAACACGTTTTTAACTACGTCGATAGTTATCTGTGGTTGAGCTACAGGGCCGCTCAAAATTCCCCATTATTAAGAGCAATTGCTTGTTTTTTAAAGTTTGAGGGGGTTCACGACTTGGACCCGTTTAGCAACTCGGCTCTCTGCTATAAGCGGAGGCTGAGTAGCACAAACTTATTATTACCTACATAATATTTCTCCTGCGCTTAAATATTCAGATTTCCCAACAGTACGCCACACTCCACACACATACCACAACACAACATACACATGACATTGCATAATCACCTTATATACTATTTTGTCAGAAATTTGTCTTGTACATTGTGTTATCCACGTAATTGGTGTTATGTTGTATATTTTACCTTAAATTGATCTTAGTTCATTGTACCTAACATATCACTGTGTGCACAACATTAAAATATAAATAAATAAATAAATAGGTCGTGAGAATTACAGTTGAAATACCTACGTATGTAGCAGTGGCGTGTCGTCCACACGTGCATTCGATGCTCCGCATGCTTTATTACTAGATGGCAATTCTCTCTACATAAATGAAGTATTTTAATTATTAATAAATTAAAAAACGTAATCTCGCAGAAAATTAGATGAAAACAATCATACCTACACACTATTTTTATTGTCTTTTTACATAGTTTTTAAACGAAATCGCTCAAAAGGTCGGCCGCAACTGAGCTGCGCCTACGGCCTGCATCTGCACATACAAAATAGTCAATACGCGTGCGCAAGAAATACCTTGCAGGAATTAAATACTTTGATAATGTAGATCTCGCGATACCTAAAACTTAAAATAAAACACTACAAGAAATACATTATTTTTATAAACAAATACTATTGCTCGATCACAGATCAGTACCGATTCGGTAATAAGCGACGTGATAACGATTTCTTACCCATGGATGTTTAACGTTTTCGCGATCACAATGGAACACGCGTTAAAAGTTATCGATCGGGATTATTAAACGAGCGCATACTAGTCGCGAGCCATTTCCCGAGATATATCTTATTCGCACAAATCTTCATTCAATCTTTATTATAATTTAGTCGGTTTTCGGCAAGCCAAATATTGAGAAAAGCAGTCGAAATAATAAAAAAAATCAGCCAAGCGCGATGATTTGACGTTTGACGTAAGGCCGCGTTATAGCTTGCATCGGCCCCGCTCGGCTCAGATCGGCTATGTTCGGCTATCGATACCACGGTATCGAACGAATGTCACTGTGATCGCTCAAATCGTTAGCAATAGCACGTGAATAGCACGCTTTTAACTACGTCGATAGTTATCTGTGCTTGAGCTACTGGGCTTGCATCAAACATGTTTATATTTTAGATATTATCTAAATAAAAAAAAGAAGAAACTCTAAAAATATCATGGAATTTCCAAAGATGCTCCTTTTTTTTAAAATTCTTTTTATACATACGTAGTAATTTGTTATTTTCATGTTTGTAATCAGATAAATGTAAATATTTTGCAGATATTTTGACAAACAATTCTGCTGAAGAAGAAACAAGATGGTGAACAGTCCATGGAAGGGACATTGTGCATCGTGTCCCCCACGCAGAAAGGCAAATTAAGCCTTATCATTTCGAGAAGTGTCAGGTACCTACTGTAGCATCTTCACTTTCTAACCTAAGCCTTTCCGTTGCTGCGTCCGTTACTTCTGTGTTTTTTACAAAGTCAAACCACCGCACAAATATTCTTCTAAGACACACATCTTAAAACTCAGAAGTTTGCTATTTTAAGTTTTTTATTCTATAGTTTGTGTGAAATCTAAACTTTGATTTTGATAAACAATAATTTACGGTTTACGAGAAATTTTTATTTAAAAATTTTATAATGATTATTCACTATACCATATCCGCTCCCTATGTGGAGCATATGGAATCCACAAACTGCCTCCAGGCCAAGCGATCCGCCGCCAGCTCCCGCGCATCCTCCCAAGTCAAGTCCACGTCCCGCAGCTCTGACGCAAGCTGCCGACGAATTGTCAACAGTGGACGACCCTGATGCCGAGAAAAATATGGCAAGCATGGTTAAGGCTCGGGCGGTATACATAGTATATGGCCTAGCCAGCCGAAACGCCTTCGCCGGATGACAGTAGATACCAAGGGTTGCTGTGTCCGTTGCCGCACCTCTGTGTTCCTTACAAAGTCAAACCACCGCACACCTAAAATTCTTCTAAGACACCTATTCTCAAAACTTAGTATTCTGCTGTCTTGGGCCCTAGTTAGGTGCCACGATTCGCAGCCATAGAGAAGAACAGGTGTTATGCACGAGTTATAAAGGCGGAATTTTAGGCAAAATAGGTTTTAATAATTTTATAATTACAAAAATATCATTTTTCTAAATATTTCAGTAAACTACTGTACCTACCTTAATTTAAGCCACATAAATAATGTGTAATATAAATATTTTTTTATGCGTTTAATTTATGAACCACAAATCAAATATCGTCTTATAACTATAAATTTATTAAAAATATGTTTTTATATTAATTATTTGTACTTTATACTCTCTCCATAAAAATATTTTTTATAATTGACTACGCGTTCCACGAGTACCTAACACATAATATCATTACGCAAACATTGTCTACGTAATTGGTATTTTGTTCTATATTTATGTTACCTCAATTTGAAAATTCTTTGTTAATTTGTACCAAACACAGCACTGTGTGTATAACATTAAAATAAAAATAAATAAAAAAAATAAAAATTGGTAGGGAGGTATATAGTTTTACCACCAGCGCAATAAAAGCAAAATAAAAAAACCTTATGAAATCTACAAGTTTTTAATAATATATGAGTTATTATAATTTTATTTTGGAGTACCTATAGTAAAATCTATCATCATCAAGTTATTTTTTTAAAAACTTAAAAATACATTACTACTACTTACTACTTTCCCTTTTCCGCACCCAATGGTGCATAGGGCACTGCATTGGTTCACCAAATGCATTGATTGACAAGTCTAGTGCAAAAGCAAAGATTTTATTACATGAAGTACAGATCACACATGAAATATTAATAAGAAAATCACATGTAAAAAAATATTTGGGAATCGAACCCGCGACCTCATGCATGGTAGCCAAATGCGCTACCACTATGCTACGAGGCGGACAAATACACAGATAAATAACTTATTGGTAAAGTTAGCTTTTTTTAAGGATGCAGATGCAAGCATACATGAGATCCCGGGTTCAATTCCAGAAGGTATCAATATAAAATATCTATGAATTTAAAAGTGGTTTTTCACATATTAGACTTGCACTGAAGCGTAAGACTGATCATCTTTCAAATGGGAAAAAACACGATTTTTTTCTAGGTTTTACGTCCCTTAACGAAAATTTTAATAATGTTATGTTTTTTTAATTCTTTTTTTAAATTTTAGTGGCAACGCAATGACGCTCCCAGCGTGTGGTATCTCCTCTATCGCTGGTTTCTGGCAGTGTTATTCCTCACCATCTGCCTGCACAGCATCATCAACTACCGCCGCTGGGAGGGGGATCACTTAAACCAACCATGGAAGTGGTTCATCTTCCTCACTAACTGGGCCTTCCTGATCTGCACGGTCCAGGCTCTTATTGGACTGATGATTGTTCAGTATTCTTGGATCAAGAAATCTAAACTGAAAGGTTGAATAATATTAAGTACCTTCATAATGACATTTTTGATGAATACTTATTGGATTTCACACCCCAACGAGGATAAAACCGCAATTATATTAGAGCCACGCTTCCCCCCCAACCGATCCCACGCCGATCGAAATAGAGTGATATGCGTGGCGTCAGATCGGTCGGCGACACGCGGGACATGTCTAATATAATCATTTTCAAATTTCATACTAAATGTATGAAATCGATTCTAAACCCACGCGCTGATTGCGACACGCGGCGTGGCTCTAATATAATTGCGGCTTTACATTCTAGATTCTATTACAAGGCTTATGTTTTGACCTGTCATTGGCTATTTTTAATTGGCCACTTCAGCGTAATTGAAGATTTTTTTCATGACAATTTTTTTCAGATTGTATTTGAATATTTTCCACTTTTGGGTATGTATTTACGGTCATTTTGTAATGGATTCGTCAACCAGCTCTATTTTTCTTGACATTAACAGAAGAATGTGGAGTCCTAAATCTTTTTCATCCTTCAAATATTATCAATTCTTCTCAAGGTAGAGAAAGAATATGTGAATTAGTTCCATTCGACGCTGCCTCTGTCGATGTCGGCTCCCAGCTGTCCTTCCATCTTTTTGCAGATTGTCCATGTGGGCAGAGATGCATGACAGATTTGGCAAATCGATTATCACGTCATTCACTTAACGTAAACATGAAGCCCTGTAACGCTAATCTTACATTCGTTTCCAGAGCTTCTCTGTCATCTGTTGTGATATCAATGTTATCTAATCATTTTCTTAAATGTTTTTAATCATTCCAAACGCGTTATTATGGCTCTAACCTATTATCATTTTTCCGTCTATTGTGGGGTCCTCTATGCTGATTCCTTCGAAACAGAACCCCAATCAGTTTAGCCATTGGTCATTATTTATCCCAAGCATGTCAAGTATTTCTAGACCAGGGTCTAGAACCATGATGTCACCAGGAGACGCCAGCCTGTCGGCCCCTTCCTCCTGGTCCTTCGACACGCGGTGCACCTTATTGCCAGTTCACCAGTTCGCCTGACGCCAATCGACAGTTCGCCATCATGTACCTGATCGACATAATATCTTAAAGTTTTTAGTCACTTCGTATAATATTTGTGCGGTCTCGCTGTCATCGTGTTAGCCATTGTTTATCCAATAAGCACCTCAGGTATATCGAATCTTCGCTAACATCATCACGCGTTCTCCGGGGTCCACATCACCACTTACTACGCCACTTGACATTTTATGGGTAATCCATAATATCATCCTCGATATTTTCGAACCCTCACATCAGTGACATCCTCCTGACTACGTCGCATCGCCACCCTACACATATTTATGTTTCAAGATTATAATATGATTATTTATTTTATTTTCAGAGGAAATGCGACCACTTCCCAAAATATACCACGTGTATTGGGCTCTCCATAACCTGGCTGTAGATGTGGCGCTGGTCGTCACACTAGTTTATTGGTCTTTAGTGTATGAACCAAGTAAGTAAAATATTAACTTTAATTTGCTTAGTTACTGTTTTAGAGAAAAAAATATTTTAAAAGTATTTCACTGTAAATATACCTACATTATCTCTTCATCTTTCAGAGTTACACAAAATGGACGCGATAAACGTATCGACACACATTGTGAACTCAGTTTTGATGTTGGTAGATATGTTTATGGTGATGCACCCCTGCCGCCTCCTATACGTTTTGAATGCTGTAGTTCTTGCAATAATCTACTTCATAGCATCCTACATTTACTACGTCTGCGGTGGCACTGACAGGTAAATACCTATACATTCATTTATTTAGCAAAAGAGCTCTCAGATTCTTGTGAATATCATGTGTATCACGAATATAACTTGAGTACGTGATGTTTCTTCTTTTCTTGTGCTTGTTTTAAAAAATCACTAAAGGAAAGGTACTATCATAATTTTACACCCCCAAATGGGATGTTTTTACAATGGTATCTACCTAATTACTGAAAAAGATTATTTAGTAAGTACCTATGTACTAACACAACAACTGGTTTATCAATATACACAACATTTCTAAAATTTTGATCTTAATATTCTTATTTTTTATATTTTAAACAACTAAACATAAAGAGAAAAATTAAAAATAGTTGCTTCCTTGACCTCTATTTTTTTCATTTTTTATGCACTTGTAAAAGTGTGTACTTTTTTTTGCTCATGTTTGTATGGGTGGATTTGGTTTCAATGTAACTTAACGCAAAAATAACAGACCCAAAGATATTCCCTGGGGAACTCCTTTGTTAAGATCTTTTTTAATGAACGTTTTTGTATATGTTCTATTTAATAAACCTTTTTGCTCATGTTGTATTTTGTTTATTACAGACACGGAAGACCCTTCGTTTACCCGAGCCTGAACTGGAAGAAGCCCGGGAAGGCTGTGTGCTTCTTCGTCCTCTGCCTGACTGTTCTGGCGGTAACTCACTGCGTGTCGTATGGTCTGTACAGGCTCCGTCGCCGGCTGGCTCAGAGGTTCAATCCTAAAACAACTGTCATTTTTCCGCCAGTGGAGAAACCGATGCTCGTGGAAATGGCCTAAATTCCTGGTCTATCGAAACAACATGCTCAGTTAGAAAACGTTAATCATTTCATATAAATCAATCATTTTGTTACAAGCATTTACTATACATATCTAGTTTTTATAAATCAATAATGGTAATTTTTTATTATTTATTAAAACAAAAAAAAACAAATTTAAAGCAATTTTTTTTTGCCGCTATTGATGGTTATTATTTTTTAAAACTATTAATATGTGTATTTATTTCTTTCTGGATGATTTATAAAGCGCTATTTTAGCTATTAATCGCCTCAAGAGCGCTGTACTATAGAGGCTAGATTACAACACGTCTTGCAGCTACCAAGCGCATGGGCGGTTGGGAATATATTCTAGCCTCCTACGTAGTATATATTTATTAAATATTCAGTGTTAAATGTTTGCAGAGTAACTGTAAATTACAAATAAAACTATAAAATAGGAGTAATAAATTGATGTATTTATGTGTGCTCGATCTCATAGCTGGATAATTAACTAAACATATTCTATGTTACATATCTCTGAACAGATTATTATACATATCTTAAGTATTTTAAATAAGAAACAAAATTGCGCTCTATTTTTTTTTTCTAATATCGTGAATATCTATTCAATAATTAATACCTAAATGTTACATAACAGTATTTTTTAAGAAATGCCACTTAATTATTTATGTGAAAATCAATATTTCACTTATTAATATTCATCTGGTGGAATACAAATTAAACAGTAATGTAACATTATTGCGATAAATAAGAAGGGCGTGGGTTTTGAATTGATACCAATGACAATGTATCGTATGTGATTGCTCATATCTTGGGTTAAGAGAAGATGGTGATATTAATTTTATTTATAGAAATAAATATTATATTAAAATGGTCGCAGTATGGCCGGTTCATACTTATTACTACTTATAATTGTAAAATGTATTGAAATAATATTAAAAAGTAGTTTTTCCTTTAGGTTAAGGGTAGAAATTATGTTCTTCATATGATTGAGTTCCATTCCAAATTAGGCTATGTAGGGGAAAATTGTGTTGAATAATGGTGAAAATCTTGAAATATTTATCTTGAAGGTACCCCCACTGTTGTGCATAGTTTTGCTAAACGGTTTTATGACACGTGGATGTTAATAAAAATAATAAATACTTTTATATATTGGTAATATAATTAAAAACGTTTAATCACAACACGTCCTTAAACCCTTTGAATATATTATTTAGAGATGTCATTAATAACGGATATTTGAGGTTCTAATGAGGTCTAAGATTCTAATTACAAAATTCTTTAAAAGTGGATTGAGTTGATATATTTTAATTTTATTTTGCTATAATTTTACTTTATGATATAAGTATATTAATTTATTATATTATACACAAGTATATTAAATCGCGACAATTGTTTCGCCTTGTTAGGGCATTATCAAACTGTCAATAACAATATAGTGACAAAATCAAATTAAAATACAACCAGAAATCTAGCTTGATTTCAATATTATCTCTAAAATTAATTTTTTGGAGATAAAATTTTTCACGAACATTTTTTTAAAAGTTTAATAATTAGAAGCATTTTTAATTTATTGTTTTAATTGAAGTCAGGATATCATGTAGTATGGAACTGTAATATTAGTATGTTTGAAGAAATTATTATTTTTTAACAACATTTTGAACGAATACAAATAGTTGTAGACAAATTACTGGATTATACCCATGCTTATAATAATGTAATTCATGGATTATAATCAAGTTCGGATGAACCTTACCCACACCAATAAAGTTAGATTGCCAAAAAAATGCTTATCTATCTTCTCAACAGATGTCACTATAGGAAAAAAAATATTAAAAATATAACAAATCTGTCGAAAACACAACTCGCATGTGGATTCTTCTGTACAAACTCAACATATATATAAGTTTCAAAAAATTGTCATACATGGTTGTCAGATGATGGGCGGAATGGGAAATGTTTGTAATACATCAAGTGGCCACTTAACCCAGCCAATGACAGGTCATAAGCCCTGTAAACGCCTAGATAACCCACATTCGTTTCCAGAGTTTCTCTGTCTCTGTTGAGATATCAATAATATCTTATTCTTTATTGTTTGATAAACGTTTGAATGAATTTTGAAAAAATAAATACACAGGTATTGATTTCAACACGCAAGTATTCAAAATGATTTGCATTCACGTAATTAATTTATATTACTCTTTTTACTAACTTTAAAACCAGTGCAATCAACGATTAATTTTACAAGCACGAGTGATAAGTTGCCAAAATTTTATTGGTCCATTGAACTTCGAAAGTGATCGTAGTTAATTTAAAATTTTCCTTTAAAATTACAATAATTGTATTATCGTTTTTTGCTGGTATGCGAAATAATTTATTTGATATACTAAAGATATGTTAATTTAAATTATACAATTACAAAAGTTTCTGTTTAAGATCCAAAGTCGATAAATGTGTTTTTATATTGATTATTTTTCCTTGCTTAAACTGTAAAAAAATCAAATTGTATTAAATCTTCAATAGGTCTATAATTTAAGAAATAGAGAAACATTGCATTTATTTTCGAGTTAGGTACATAATATGTTCCCTATTTTTTAACAATTATATTATGTATAATCGCACTAATATCCTTTCTTAATTTCAATGTCGGGTGCATTTAACTTTTTTAATGGTTTTTGTAAATTAGGTTAGCATTATGTGATATTAATTATTTATAAAATTCGTTTGAGTGGTTGAATCATGTATAGCAATTTAAAAAATCATGGGCAAGATAGCAAAAATCACAATTACAATGTGCATTCATCTTCCTCTCGATTTGTCAAATAAAAACGTACAAATGTTTAACATTTTAAATTATCGCTTCTTTCGTAGATGAATAAAGTGGAGATTTAATAATAATGCCTGCTTTGTCCCGATTAATTTACTAACTTGTTTACGGTGGTCTGTTTAAATATTTACCTGTAATTTTCCAAATTAAATATAAGTTTCTATGTTCCTACAAAATGCATTTCGCTTAAATAGTACATAGGTACCTTAAATAAATGTGTTTGAAAAATTATTTTTGTATTATTCAAAACTCGTAATTAAACCCGAAAACTGGTGAATTTACTTCATATTTGGAGTCGAATGTGTAGGTAATATATGACTTTTAAATTTAAGCTTGAAAAAAGCCTTCTTAAGTAGCGCAGATTAAGTAAAATTGCGCAAATTCTTATTGAAATTCGGTTTTTGCTATTGTTTTCTTTATGGATAGTAAAATTTCGAGTAAATAAATTATATTTATAAAAATTTGCCAAAAATTTCGAAAAAAAATCGACTTCCCACTCTGCTGATCCCAAGATACCTCTGTCTACGTAATTTATAACTAAATGGAATAATTAGCTTATAATTCGCTTTCAGAGATGTCGCTAAATACGTTTTAATTGTGTGGATAAGAAAACGCACGAACATCATTAATTTGTCAGTGGTCCGTTATAATCAATTGAGGAATATTACAATTTAACTAGAATAAAGCACCATCAAAAAATAATAAATAGTGTCCGAAATGTGCTGGTCAGAAAATCCATTATTTATAGCAGTCTACGTCAGAGCTACGGGACTCAGACCTGACATGGAAGGATTTACCTTATGCCGTTTGATGTAATAAACAGAGTACATGGATTAGAAACATATTACAAGGGCCGGTTTTAATAAACGTTAGATTTACTAATCGGGTATTATTCGTTTATATACAAAATGTATGGAATATTACCTCATTAGTAAACCAAGAGTTACTAACGGATTTTCATAAAACCGGCCCTTAATATTATATTAGACATTTCCAAGCGAACCGGAGCGAAGTCGGCGTCTATCGCGTCGGCAACCCGCGAAGTTTTGTCTATGCCGGGCGTTACGACAGCGAACCGACGACGTGGACGCCAACAAACGTGGCGCGCGACGTCTACGCCCGCTTTTTCAAATGTAATTATAGAATTCTATTTGAACTTTATCTGATGTGACTTTTCAAAACTCTCAATAAACCGAAAAAAAACTATTGAATAAAAACCAGAATAGGAATGTTAAACATTTATTTCATTTTATTTTACTCGGAAAACATCCAGATGAACAGGCGATACATAATAATATAAAAACAAGTACAAGTTCTTCTTTACAAAATAAATCATAGATTATAAAGATTGTCTGCTTTTTAAACTTTTTTTTTAAACTCCAGTTTACTTACTTCTTAGTGTTGCGTATTTATATCCTTCTTTTGTATTTTATAAGAAGCTATTTCATAACATCGCTTAACGTCAATAAATCATAAGAATACTAAAGCATTATTAGTATGCGAAGAACATAGCAAAGATAAAGATGTAAAGCAAAAAAAAACATTACTATTTCCATATGTATGAATGCATTGGACTTATTATGTTATAACATTGTTATAATGTTAGTAGTACAAGCGCCGTCCTTATTTCACAAAAATACGTTATTCGGGGTAAATATCGCAGTGGTGACAAAATTATGTGCAACTTCGTAAAATACATATTTTTAATTAAAAAAAACGAAAATGTGTTTATGAACCCTATACATTTAATATATTATGTACATTTTTAGTAAAAAATCTGTTTATAATACAAAAAATTATTAATATAATGTTTATTGAATTTGTATTATTACGCTTCGGCTGAGCTTCCGAAAGGGTTTGGTTTATAAAAAGTTCCTTCTCTAAGAAAATATATATTCATTGATTCCTAGCATTTTTTAAGAATACTTTATACAGGGTGTAACAAAACTCGATGTACAAGTGGGAAACCAGTGAATCTACTTCATATTTGCAGTCGATTTTGTGGAGTAAATTTTTTTGATTTGACTCATAGTTTTCGAGAAAATTGAGTAAGAAGTTAATTTTTTTCTATGGCTTTTGAAAACGCATTTTGTAAAGAATTTGTGCAATTTTACTTAATCTGCGGTATTTAAGAAAGCTTTTCTGAAAGAAAAAAAAATTTTAAGCTCAGATTCAAAAGTCATATTACACATTCGACTCCAAATATGATGTAGATTCACCAG
Organism: Micrasema minimum; assembly: GCA_022494985.1. Taxonomy (NCBI): domain Eukaryota; kingdom Metazoa; phylum Arthropoda; class Insecta; order Trichoptera; family Brachycentridae; genus Micrasema; species Micrasema minimum. The sequence continues at coordinate 27,711 of JAGVSP010001765.1, forward strand.
TTTCCCGCTTGTACATCGAATTAGTTACACCATCTATACAAACTAGGTCTTCGGACTTGTGAAATCTACAAACAAAAAGTGAAAATTGTAAAAATCGAACAATTATTTCAGATTCTCCACCGAAAACATCGATACAAACTAGTTATATGAAACGAATAATAGCCTAGGTTAACAGTTAACACGAATGTGGGTAATGATATCAACCTTCTCATACGTACGTGTGTAGAGATTGCGAGAAGGTTAGTCGGGTCGCCAACCTCACCACAGCCGCACAGCCGCACAGCCTGTGGAGGCTAAATAAGGCCATACAACACAAAAAACTATTATTGCAATGTAGGCCGCGGGGTGAGAAGTGAGGCGATATACTGAATTGGCGGAACCCAAGTGTGAATAACTATTAGAACAAAATATTGATTTGCACATTTAATAGACTACCAAATGATTGATTGTATTATTGAGTGTCATAACTCAAATATCACATATTGAGATTGATACAATATCCAAAAAGGTTTACTGGTTATCTAAAATGAGAGTTTTTGCACAAACATTGTTAGTGATTCTAGTACAAGAAAATGCAAAACCACTAATTAATCAACATTTTGGGTCGTGTTCAAATACTTGCACACAATTCTGGATTTATCCCAAGACGGGAGTAGGTATATATTTTTATTTTTTATATCCCTACAGAGATGAGGTAGAATTTTTTCTTTCTTTTTTTTTTCAAATTCAGGAATATGGATATTCGAGCGTTTACAGGGCTTATGACCTGTCATTGGCTGGGTTAAGTGGCCACTTTATGTAGGTACTACAACATTCCCCATTCCGCTAATTAGCGAATATCCACACCAGGTAACATTTTTGATTTTGTATTTACGCTACGAATCAAGAATCCTCCACCAGCGAGTTGAACGCGCCATCTATGCATTGATATTAAAGTTAAGTATTTATCGGCCAATTACTTTTTTTTTGTAATTAAGACTCTTTTTGACGAGTTAAATTAAGTACTAGTAATCGCCTGCAGATGACTCTGCAATTTATTTTACTCATATTTAGACCAGGAATTTTAAAAATTAATTAATTAATAAAAAATCACTGTTTAATTATATAAAATATATACATTGATCAAATTTTAACGACTTTTACATTGATTTCAATCAAAAGGTCTGCAATTCTTGATTAGTTTTTACCTTTAAAAACTTTTTCGTATTCCAAATTGATTTAATAAGTTAGGTACATATAATATATAAAAAAATACATAATTATCAACGCATATAATTAAGTTTTAGGGTTTTTGGAATGGTTATTTAGGTAATAATAAAACTATTTGCCTATTTAGCTACATTAGCGAAAATTGGTATTTTCATGTCCATAATGGAAATCCAAATTGAAAAATCAATTACACAGCTGATTTTCATGAAAATTCATAGTGCGAGGTAAAAGTGTACAAAACAGTAATGTAGCATTTTTTTCGAGATAGGGAAAAACATGAACTTTAAATTGATTAAACATAAAAGTATATAAATATGTATGAAAATAATTTTTTTTGAATAATGGACTATAACTTTTTGGAAGATAACCTCGAGATATACCTGGTGTGTAAATGTATATTTTAGTGTTAATAACATTAGCACAAATGTGTCGCAACGTGTTTTGATAATTTGTTGATTATTCATAATGTCCTCATATGAATATATTTTTAAAAATACACTGGCATTACTAGATTACTAGTTGACCATCAAATGTTAAATAGGTATGGTTAGCGAGTTCGACTATCATTGAATTCCGGGGGGTTTCGAGAAAATTGATTCAGAAGGGGTTTTTTTTAATTTTTGCAAATTATTATCAAATATCATATATTTACAACATTTTGGGCGTGTTCAAATACTTGTACACAAATCTGGATTTATCCCAAGACGGGAGTAGGTATAGATTTCATTTTAAACCCAGCCAATGACAGGTCATAAGCCCTGTAAACGCTCGAATATCCAAATTCCTGAATATTTGAAAAAATCATTTACCTCATCTTCGTAAGGATATAAAATGAAAACAATATATTTAGTCAAATTAATATTAATCATAAAGAAAACAAAAAATAAAAAAACGTAGGGTTGAAAAAAAAAATTTTTAAAAGGGTTTTTTTTTCCCCCAAAAAAAAAATTTAAAAAAAAAGGGGTTTTTTTTTAAAAGGGTTTTTAAAAATTTTTAAAAAAATTTAAATTTAAAGTTTTTTAAAAAAAACCCCAAAAATTTTTTTTTTTTCCCCCCCTTTTTAAATTTTTTTAAACCAAAAAAAAAGGGGTTTTTTTAAAAAAAATTTTAAAATTTTAAAATTTTTTTTTTAAAAATTTTTTCCCCAAAAACCAAAAAAAAATTTTGGCGAAAACCAAAAATTTTTTTCCAAGGGGGAAAAAATTTTTTCCTTTTTTGGGGGAAAAATTAAAATTTCCCACCCCCAAAAAAAATTTTTTTTAAAAAAAAAATTTTTTTTAAAAAAAAATTTTTCTTTTCCCGGGGTTTTTTAAAAGGGAATTTTTTTTTAAAATTTTTTTTTTAAAAAAAAAAAAACCCCTTTTTCAATAAAAAAATTTTTTTTTTTGGTTTTTTTTTTTGGGTTGAAAAAAAAAAAAAGGTTTTAAAAAAAATTTTTTTTTAAAATTTTAAAAAAAATTTTTTTTTAAAAAAAATTTTTTTTTTTGGGGTTTTTTTAAAAATTAAAAAAGGGGGGGGGTTTTTAAAAAAATTTTTTTTTTTAAATTTTTCCCCCAAATTTTTTTTTTTTTTTTTTTTTTTGGGAATAGGGTTTCAAAAAAAAATTTTGTTTTTTTTTTTTTAAAACCCCCAAAAACCAAAATTTTTTGGGTTTAAAAATTTTTAAAAAATTTTTTTTTTTTTTTTAACTTTTTTTTTTAAAATTAACCCCCTTTTTTTTTAAAAAATTTAAGAAAAAAACCCCCCCTTTTTTTTTTTTAAAAGGAAAAAAAACCCCCCCAAAATTTTTAATTTTTTTTTTTTTTTAAAAAATTTTTTTTTAAAAAAAAAAAAAAAAAAATTTTTAATTTTAAAAAACATTTTTTTTTTCCTTTTTTTTTTAAAAAAAACCCCTTTTTTTTTTTAAAAAAAAACCCCCTTTTTTTTCCCTTTTTTTTTTTTAAAATTTTTTTAAAAAAAAAAAATTTAAAAAACCCTTTTTAAAATTTTTTTTTAAATTTTTTTAAAAAAAAACCCAATTTTTTTTCCCCCAAAAAATTTTTTTAAAAAAAAATTTTTTAAAAAAAAAAATTTTAAAATTTTTTAAAAAATTCCCCCCCAAAAAAAAAATTTTTTTTTAAATTTTTTGGGGGAAAAAAAAATTTTTTTAAAAAAAAAATTTTTTTTAAAATTTTAAAAAATTTTTTTTTTAAATTTTTGGGGGGCCCCAAAAAAAAAAATTTTTTTTTTTTAAAAAAAAAAAAACCCCTTTTTTTTTAATTTGTTTTTTTTTTTTTAAAAAAATTTTTTAAAAATTAAGGGCAAAAAAAAGGATTTTTTTTTTTAAAAACTTTTCAAAGGTTTTTTGGGTTTTTTAAAATTTTTTTCCCAAATTTTAATTTTTTTTAAAAAATTTTAAAATTTTTTTTTTTTTTTTTTTTTTTTTAAAAATTTTTTTAAAATTTTGGACCTTTAAATTTTGGCCCCCCCTTTAAAATTTAAAAAGGGGCCCCAATAAAAAAACCTAAAAATTTTTTTTAAAATTTTTTTGGGAAAAAAAAAATTTTTTTTTAAAAATTTTAAAATTTTTTAAAAAAAATTTTAAAAAAAAAAATTTAAAAGGGGTTTTTTAAATTTTTGGGTTGGGGGGGGGGGGAAAAAAGGGGGGGGGTTTTTCCCCAAATTTTTTTTTTAAATTTTTTCCAAATTTTGGGGGCCCCCGGGTTTACCCTTCCCTTTTTTCCTTTTCCCTTTTTTTTTTTTTTTTTTTTAAAAGGGCCCCCCCCTTTTTTTTTTTTAAAAATTTAAAAAAAAATTTTTTTTTTTTTTTTTGGGAAACCCCCCTTTTTTTTTTTTCCCCAAAGAATTTTTGGGGTTTGGGGTTTTTTTTTTTTTTAAAAATTTTTTTTAAAAAATTTTTTTTTTAAAAAGAAAAAAATTTTTTTTTAAAAAAAAAAAATTTTTTAAAAGTTTTTTTAAAAAAAAATTTTTTAAAAAATTTAAAAATTTAAAAAAATTTTTTTTTTAAAAAGGGGAAAAAAAAAAAAAAAAAAAAAGATTAAAAAAAAATTTTTTTAAAAAAAAATTTGGTTTTTTTTAAAAAAAAAAAAAAAATTCTAAAAAAAAAACCCGGGGGTTTTTTTCCCCCCCCAAACCCCCCCCAAAAAAAAGGGGGTTGGGTTTTCCCCCCTTCCCCTTTTTTTTTTTTAAAAAAAGGGGGGGGGGGGAAAAAGGGGGGAAAAACCCGGGGGGGGAGGGGGGGGGGGCCCCCCGGGGCCCCAAGGGGAAGGGGGATTTTTTAGGGTTTTTTAAAAAAAAATTTAAATTTTTTTTTTTTTTTCCCCCCCCCCCTTTTTTTTTTTCCCAAAAAAAAAGGGGGAAAAAATTTTTTTTTAAAAAAAAAAATTATTGTTTTAATGATTTTTTAAGGTTTAATGTACTTTTCCTTTTAAATTTGGGGGTTTTTTTTTTTTTTTAAAATTTTCCCCTTTTTTTTCTTTTTAATTTTCCAAATTTTTTAAAAAAAAATTTTTTTTTTTTTAAAAGTGAAGTTCTCATGGTTATGAATTGTTTAAACTTCCTAACAAATCTGTGATGCGATCATCAGTTTTGAATACTTAAATTTACTTAAAAAGTCGTAAAAATTATACAATTTCTTACTCTTTAATAATAATGAAATCTTACATTGGGCAAAATCAAATCAATAATTTTGCAATGGTATCATAATGTTAGTAATGTCTTCTCTTATCCGCACATAATGGTGCCTAGGGAAACTGCATAGGTGGTAGTTACATCCCTGCAGTGTATTTGGATAATTTTATATACCTTTCGACTGAATTACCTAAAGGTTAGATGTTAGTATGATCTAATCTTACGCGTTCAGTCCCCAGGCCAAAGGTATCGTATATGAAAATTTATATGTAAAAAAAAACATATTTATATTAATTATTTACGTTGTTTTTATCAAAATATTAACAGAGTTATACATGGAGCAACAAAAATCGTAGTACAACCCGAAAACGAGTGAATCTACATCCTATTTGGAGTCAAATATGTAGGTAAAATGACTTTTTTTATAAAAGCCTGAAAAAAAAACGTTTTTTTCTCATAAAAGTTTTCACTGAGGTACCTCAGATTAAGTAATATTGTAAAAATTCTTATTAAAATGCGGTTTTTTGGATACTATTTATTTAACTAAATAAATGACATTTGATAACAATTTGCAAATTTCTTTATCAATTTTCTCGAAAACTATGAGTCAAATCCAAAAATATTATTCTACAAATTCGACTCCAAATATGATGTAGATTCACTGGTTTTCCGCTTGTACATTTTTTGTACACGGTGTATATGTATTTATAATTTTCCTATTTTTTGCATGACGAATTGCACACTGCAAGTTTGTTAAGCCGATACGATAAATTTTAACTATTTATCTGCTAAACGCGTGAAAATCTATGTATCTAAGTCATTTGCAAGCAACTAGCATGGCGCATGGATCACATGTATGTATAAGTAGGTTTTATACGTTTACATATATACGATGTGCATTAACAGCCTTCTTGGAGGCTGTACTAGCATCCGACGGAAGTTTGTTTAAATCAATCGCTTAGTTACCCACCGACCGTCGCGGTGGAAGCTCGCGTTGCTGAATTGACTACACGATTTCATTATTTACGAATATCTCATAAAAAATTTAAGTAGTAGTTTGCTTGTGTGATATATAATGTGTTTTAAGTCAGTGTAATAGTAAGAAGAGCGATAATTTCAAGTAGGTAGTACTTTAACCTATTGCACCCCGAAGGGTTGTTTTAATTTTTTTTTAATTGGATTAAAGTGTATAACAGAACTTGTGGGTCTTGATTTATATTTGGTTTAATGTATTTAAAAACAATCAGTAAAATTATGCTGGGAGATTTAAAAAAAAGGCTGTCAAATAAACTTGTATTATAATTACATTATCAAAATATTAAATACACTCCTTACATCAAATTGTATCATTTCAAAAATATATTCATTCAAAGAGACAATAATCTACTTCCGTTCCGCACAGTATTATGTTTGATATTATCCATATCCATATCAGCCAAGCTAAGGGATCGATCGCCAATTTTTGCGCTTCCTCCCAAGATAGGTCTACGTCCCGTAGGTCCGACGTAAACTGTAGATGGATTATCAGCATTGGACGTCCAGGGCAAAACAAAACAAAAGCGAACAATTAGGAAATAACAAAAAATCTTTTCAATAATGAAACTACTAGATAATAAAATAACAATGTATGAAATGAAGAAGTGTGCACAGCACATAGAGCATATGGATTCCACAAACTGCCTCCAGGCCAAGCGATCGGCCGCCAGCTCCCGTACACCCTCCCAAGTCAAGTCCACGTCCCGCAGCTCTGACGCAAGCTGCCGACGAATTGTCAACAGCGGACGACCAGGACGCCGAGAACCTGACGCCTTGTAAAATAGGCAAGCATGGTTAAGGCTCTCAGGAGGCATACGTAGTATATGGCCTAGCCAGCCGAAACGCCTTCGCCGGATGACAGTAGATACCAAGGGTTGCTGTGTCCGTTGCCTCACCTCTGTGTTCCTTACAAAGTCAAACCACCGCAAATCTAATATTGACAGCTGTTATCTGCACTCAGAAGTCTGCTATCTTGGGCGCTGATTGGGTGCCATGATTCGCAGCCATAGAAGAGAACAGGTGTGATGCAGGCGTCATAAAGGTGGCTCCAATATTAATCATTGTTACAACCTCCTTAGCACATGTCTACTTTCATATTATCAGCTATAAAATTTACAAAACGCCATATCATGCAAAGAAAACTCATTTCTTTCTATGGTAGATATCAGATGAAAATATGAAAAAAAAATAGGTATGTCTTATAGGTGATCATCTAAAAATGGAGTCTTTTTTGCGTGTAGTAGGTATACATAAATATATTTTTTTAATATATTAATTCAAATAATCATTCTTGCAAGAAATGTTAATCGTCAACGTCATCGTAACATAAATAAATGATTTTTAACTATTCAAAGAAAATAATACAGATAACGGAAAACTTAACTGTTTCTATTTATTGCACATTTCAATAAAATATTATCATTTTCATCAGATATTATTAGTATTACCTACGTGCTTTTAAGTAGTTTTCATATCTGAGAAATAATAGTCAGGAATACATTTTTTGCTGCTTAAGTATTAATCTACATAGAATAATAATATAGAGAAGATGAACTTTGTTAATATCTGCGTGGAACACGGAAATCTTGGTTAAGTATTATCCAACTTCGTTATTTCATATAATTAATTTGCCCGGAGCTATCTCATTATTTTCTAGAATACTAGAAACCTGAAGTCCGTTGGCATTTACTTGATTCTATAATAATGCATTACATAGATGATAAACCAGAAGTCATCGTGAAATAAGACTTCCTCCATTAAATTTAACAAAACGCAAATCATACTCAGATTTTTTACGAACAACAACAAAATACATCTTAAGCTATAGGCAAGGTTTTAACACCGATCCGCAATCAGAACACAAAATTTGGGGAGCGCGCTTTTGCGGTTGCGGGCTAGGAATGCTCTCTCACCAGAAGTGCGCAACTGTGGGAGTGAAGTGATGTTTCGAAAGAAACTTAAGACTCATTTGTTCTCTTAATCTTTTGCAGTGATTCTTGATCGTTTGTTATATATGAAGGCTAGCTTTGTAAGCTACTAAATGTTAATAAAATATTTTGCTAAAATTTAATGCGTATACAGTGCGTATATCATACTATATTCTTGTTGAACTTTTTTAAAAACATTTTTCAAAAAATTTAACTTTTTATTTGGGTAAAGAATATTATTTATACATAAACAAAATGAATACGTTCCTTGGTACTTCTTGTACATTAGCACTTAAATTTTTTTAAATGTCTTTTCATTTGCACATTTTAACATTACAAATGAAATAACAAAAATAATGATAAATTAGCACTATAAAATATTATGCGAATTTTACCCTTAGAAAAAGTAGTGTTAATCGTATCCTAAAAACAAGTTGTGGGTATGTACCTATTACCTATCGACAAATGAGACAAGCAATATTTTATATTTATCTAAAGTAACAAGTATATTGATTAATGGGTGTGTGAATTAAATAGGATATTGTTGATGATATCGCATTTTACTAAAGCGCACTTTATTCGGGACAGAAAACTGTACAGTTTCTTGTGCAGTTTGCAAACTGTCCCGTAAAAAGCAAAAACTGTATGGAATATAAATGGTCAGCTCGGCGTTTGACTGACCAGGAGCTCAATCACAGATAACTATCGACGTAGTTAAAAACGTGCTAACCACGTGCCAACGCTAACGATTTGACCGATCACAATGAACATACGTTCATACCACCACGTTCGCAACGCTCGAGCAAGCGAGCATCAATGAGTGCTATTAAAAAACGTAAAAAAACGAGAAAGATTGAATGAAGAACATATTGACGGGAAATTATTGAGCTCGTTTAATAATATTAACAATTTCCTGTGTGCGAAAACATACGATATTAACTTACGATCGCGCTGAAAAGCAATAGCGTGTTTAATGTTTAAAATATTTACATTATTTAAGCTACTTAAAAAAAGTTAAAGCTATATTAACAATTTCCTGTGTGCAAACATACGATAAAAATCGCGCTCAGAAAAAAAAATTTTAACTATTTAAGCTTTTAATTAAATGTTTAAATTTTTAAAACTTGTTTGTTGTAAACCGTAATAATTTTCATAACAATATAAAAAAGTGGTACTTAATTCGCTATTATTCGTTAAAATCGGTCTTCAAAGGTGCTCAGGTGAAAAAAAAGTAATGATTCGTAAGGTTTATTATGGCAGAAAATGCTGCAAAAAAAAAAAGCCAACAAAAAAACAAGCTACGACTCAAATTCATAACATGTATTATTTTTTCTAATAAAACACCTTATCATTTTTTTTTTCGGCATGACAAAATTTCATGAAATAAATGAAGTTTAAAAGAACATGAAATTAGAAATCACAGGTAGTTTGTTTTTATAGCTACAGTTTTATATATTTTAATGTTTTTTAGACCGAAAAGAAATTCAATGTCAAGATCATTCAAATATTTATAACCAAAACAAATAATGATGAGTTTTTAATGACTTCCAGTGTAGAATAAAAAAACTTGATATGAATGAGACATGACGCGTGGCCTTAAATAATAATTTCAACTAAGTTACTGTTGAATATATTTATTTATTACCGATTTTATGTTATTGTTTTTTTTAGATTAAAGAAGCATAGAAAAAAGATTAATGCGTTGAAATTGTATCTAATTTTGATCATAATAAATTGCTAAATAAAGGGAAGGATCGTTCGGCGATTAGGTAAAACAAAATTCCTCCTTTAAAACGCCTATTATCCTCCATGGCTGCGAATCATGGCCCAAAATAGTAGGTTTCTGAGTTTTGAAAATAGGTGTCCTAAAAGAATATTACATGTTCGGTGGTTCGACTTTCTAAGAAACACAGAGGTGAAGCAACGGTCGCAGCAACCCTTGGTATCTACTGTCATCTGACGAAGGCGTTTCGGTTGGCTGGGCCATATACTACTACTACGCATACTACGAAAAATAAAACTACTTAAATAATTAATTAAAAACGTCAATAGTTGCCATGTAAACGCATTTTTTCTGATTTAACAAGCTTTATATTAATTACGTATCATTTATGTAGTTAAGCCCTATTAAATGTTATAATATAAGGTATAACAGGCGGTGTAATGTAACCTCAATAAAGGGCATTAGAACTTTAGAGGCCAGTAGGTACTAGGTACTACCTGTAGTAATCATGGTAAGTGGATAATCGTATACTATTTTAACATTTCAATCACCTGTCAAACCCTTACAGTCGAGTAAATATAAGATTTTAGACTGCACTAAGACACTTCAGTAAATTGGTTTTTATATAAAAGTACCACTATTTTACTAAGCATTTTCACGATTTCGTGTTTTTATGGAAGTGGGATCATGAGAAATACCTAAATTTGCTATTCACTTTAAACAAAAACGATCTTATGCTGTAAATTAATATTGGATGACACCTTACAATATATTATGGTAAACAAGATATCCCTAGTTTTAGGTACAAGTGTAAATCGCACTTTGGGAGATTTTAAATATTAATTATTAATTCGTATTTATTTATTTTCCGGGGATTGTAATTACTATTATTAAATCGTTTTAAAAGAAACCATTATGTACAAAATCACCAGTAGCTCAAGCACAGATAACTATCGACGTAGTTAAAAGCGTGCTAATCACGTGCTAACGCTAACGATTTGAGCGATCACAATGACATACCGTTCAATACCGCGATCGCTGAGCCGAGAATTGACGATCTGAGCCGAGCGGAGCCGATCTACGCTATATCGCGGCTTTACGTCAAACGTCAAATCATCGCGCTTGTCGGATTTTTTATTATGTCGACTGCTTTTCTCAATATTTGGCTTGCCGAAAACCGGCTAAATTATAATAAAGATTGAATGAAGATTTGTGCGAATAAGATATATCTCGGGAAATGGCTCGCGACTAGTATGCGCTCGTTTAATAATCCCGATCGATAACTTTTAACGCTTGTTCCATTGTGATCGCGAAAACGTTAAACATCCATGGGTAAGAAATCGTTATCATGTCGCTTATTACCGAGTCGGTACTGATCTGTGATCGAGCAACAGTTCTCCATTTTTCGTTCACCCTTAAAATTTAATTTTATTGCTATGTTGGCTAATTATTCATTAGAAATCGGGGATAATGTCTTCCAAGTAACTATTTATCTTTTATTTTCTAACTTTATTAATTATTTATTTATTTGAGGGCATTAGATTTTTTAATTATGTTATATAATATATACCTGGTTATATTAATGCGTTCCTCACTGGGGAACCTCGTGTCGCGTTTTGAAAGCATTTTACAGGTTAATGTATTTTCTTTGTTTGTCGACAATATCTATAAATATAACAAATTCAAAAAATACTTAATTAATAAATGTCACTCACTAATCCTAGCACAAAAATGGGAAACATATTTATATTGACGGGTCATTATTGAAAAATTACATACCCTACTTTTCTTGGTGTTGGATAAATATATACTTTGAAATAATATGTATTTAATTAGCATAAATGCTTTTAAATACATATTAATTTCACTTAAGAAGGTCATACATTTGTATATATTTGTGGTCCAGTGGTTATTAGAGTAACGGACTTCGGATAAGAGTTCCAAAGTTTAAATCCGATTCTACCAACACCAGATTTTTACTTCTAAAACAGTTATTTTGATTTGACAATTTGACATCTCAACTGAGACGAGAAGTTTGGAAAGGAATATGGATATCTAGGCGTTTACAGGGCTTATGACTTGTCATTGGCTGGGTTAAGTGGCCACTTGATGTTTTACAACATTCCCCATTTCACCTAGTGTTTGATATCCATAACTGCCAATATACAGTGAAATGGCGCGACGCTTCACATGCGAACACTATCTGTCATCCATTGAGAAAATTGCTAAGCAATTTAGCAGAAACCTTTATGATCGCAAGTGAGATTCTTACCGAATTATATCACCTACTAGTAAACGCCTGAAGATGACTCTTCGATTTGTTATGCTTATAACTTTTACCAGCAAATTTTTATAAACAAAATTTTGAGTGTGTCCAAATACTTGTAGACACAAACTGGATTTCACCCATTACGGGCTAATAACTCGTTGAAAGTAGCATTAAAATTTCAGTATTTTTTCAATTTACAGTAGGTTTATTAACCCATAACAACGCAAAAACGTCATTGCTTTATTAAATTTACAAAATTCGGTAAAAAATCCCTAATGAACATTTCTCGATCCCAATATAATAATCTACCCCAGAAAATAAAAATAAATAAAGCAATACATAGTAGAGCCCTTAAAGATTTGTATTTAAATATGTTTTTCAATGATAGATATGATGTTTAGGATTAAGATTGAATGTGTTAATTTTGAATCGTCTTTCTTATTCGTCTTTTGTTTGTGCAATATGTAATTAAAAATGTGAATAATACCGGTCCCAAAATGAGTTTTTATAACTCCTGGGAATTATAATACATGTATGTTTTATAAGATTTTTTAAAGAAATAAAAAATAAAAAAAAAAAAAAAATATATACAATGGATTAAACATAGCACCATTTTCCTAAATCTCCAAACTGTTGTTCTAAGCCAGCTTCAGATTTGAAGTATACTTGACACACTTATCCAAAGATTGACCTGTAAGGTGTTCCCACGTATTGGTATTTGACATTTTGACTTTTTGACAATTTCGTCGCCCTCGACCTCCCTGACTCTGAACAAGTCTGCCTACACGGTCAAGCACTCCTCCAAGCCTCGTATTATTGGCATCATAATTTATATAATCACACCCAACATACCATATCTCTAAACTACGATTTGATACTAACAATAATTACTTTCGCCAATACCCTACATAAAATTCTAGAGATAACCTTGACTAGTCCCTGACTAAATCATTGGCTATAGGCAATATTAATACATTGTAGAGTTGTTGCTCAATTGATCGCAAAATAAGAAAGAACAATAAGTTGAAAGTGATAGTGATCGTCGGCGTCGGTTTAACACACCACTCAGCCACGACTTGATTCCTACATAAAAGCACAAGGCGCTAGGGCAAATAATACATTTAAGAAAATGAAACATTGCTTTAATTTTGTTATATTAAATTGTTTTATACACATACAATACTAACTAACTAACCATCACGCCATTTCTCTGAAGGGGTAGGCAGAGAGGATAGAACGCCACACCACTCTCTCCTGGCACACTTCTCTTGCTTCCTCCACATTCATACATCGTCTCATGCACGCACGTCGACTATTCCGACTTCTTACATGCCCACTTTCATTCACTGGTTTTACTTGATCATGCCTTGTCTTTCTCGGCCTTTCTCGATGTCTACATCCAGGCACGGTCACATCATATATTTTTTTAGCCGTTCTTTCGTCATCCATTCGCTTTACATGACCGAACCATCGTAAAAGACCTTTCTTAATTTTATCGATAATGCGGCGTAAATTACTTTAAAAAAGTATAGGTTTTTTTCATTTGATTGCATCTTCAATTTGTTTCAAAACTATTTGAATTTACTTCTTAATATTTGAGTAGTGTATTATAAAAACATTTTTGAAAATATCATGCATACAATTTTTTTTGTACATGATATTATTATCTTACTGTTTCTTATTAAAGTTAAATTTGTACAGAAAAATACGTTTATAATGCTATTTATCAAATTAATATTTACAACTTAACTTTACGTATAACGTGGCGTATGTTTATTAAAATATATTATTAAATAATAATATATTATTTAAACTAGTAAATTTTTAGCACATCATAAAACGGATATTTTAAAAGGCGTTAAATTTTACACTAAAAGCATGTTGTTTTTCCTTGGACTATGAATATTGTATTTAAATTTTAAATGAATATTAATTTAACTAAATGCTTAATTTTGTCATTGACTTTTAAATATAAATTGCATATTTTTCTAAAATTCCTCGAATGTTCAAAGTTCTTTTTGAAAAGCGTACTTTGACTGACGTATTTACATTTAAAGTTGACATAAAAACATCGTAAACTTAAAAATCTATCACGTCTCTACTACCCGTTCAATAAAAAACAACAGTTCCATCTTATTTTTCAACTAAAAAAATACCAACACTGGAAATGTTGAAGCATAATATATCTTCTTATATATTTTTGCAGTGTGTATTTGAATTTGCCTGCGACAGCTTTCAGTAGATCACGTTTCGTTGCAATCACGTTATTTTACATCGTAAAATCCAAGCACATTCACTTACTTTCTTAAACTTTTACAGTTTACAAACAAAAGATTTGATAAAGTCAAAGAATAGTGCCTGGTTTTATTTGTGCCATTGGAGATAAAATCATATAATATTAGATGTTTAATTACCCGAGGATTTACTTTTACAACTGTATTTTTCATCACCATCATCATCATACCATATCCGCTCCCTATGTGGAGCATATGGAATCCACAAACTGCCTGCAGGCCAAGCGATCGGCCGCCAGCTCCCGTGCATCATCCCAAGTCAAGTCCACGTCCCGCACCTCTGACGCAAACTGCCGACGAATTGTCAACAGTGGACGACCAGGACGCCGAGAACCCAATGCCTTGTAAAATAGGCGAGCATGGTTAAGGCTCTCGGGAGCCATACGTAGTATATGGCCTAGCCATCCGAAACGCCTTCGCCGGATGACAGTAGTTACCAAGGGTCGATGTGTCCGTTGCCTCACCTCTGTGTTCCTTACAAAGACAAATCACCGCAAACCAATATTCTTCTAAGACACCTATTCTCAAAACTCAGAAGTCTGCTATGTTGGGCCCTGGTTAGGTGTATTTTTAAATAACTGAAAAAGTATTTACAAATAAAATAATATTACTGGTAATCTTACCTACCTAGTGAGTTCACTTGATGCAACCAAATTATTTACTGCAAATAGATAGTCACTTATTAATTCAAATTATCAGTTTATGCAGTTTATATGTACACCTGATGATGGATAATAGTCTATCCGAAACTTGTATTGGATATCTAATAAACTCGTGTGTGGTAAAAACAAAGTAATTGTTTTTTAATAAATCTAATATGTCATCACAAAAGTTAATGCCAAATCAATAAACAGTACCTATGCTTATTATTTCATCATTAAAATATAATTATTACCATAATGATTGTAGAGCTGGGTAATTTAAGTAAAATATCGATAATGCGTCACTCTAATTCTTTTTTGACATACGTAAACGTTGTAATTGTTAAATAATTACAAAAATATCTGTAATATGTGTGATTATATATATGTGGTTCGTAGTTAACTATACTGATTATTTATATACCACAGAATTAATTATAGATGAATATCGATAGAAGAAATATGCAAATACTAATATTGATACACGTGTTTCGTTGGCGACAATAAACTTTTTCAGAGAGAAATTTACGAAAATTCTCTTTCTTGTTTTCATGATTTAAACAAAACTTGTTATGTTAAAAAAAACACTTTAATTGCTTCTAAAGTGTTTACAAAGAGATCAGTTTAATGTTTTTAAACCCAATAAAGTATTAAAAATATATTTGAGAATGTCAATTTTTATTGATTACAATAAAATTTAATGAATCTTTAAATTTAAATTTGTTTGAAAATAAAACTTTGAATTTGAATCATTTTGATAAAACTATTTTTATTGCAAACCATTCTAATCGCACTAAAATTTAATACTTAACACTTTTTATATATGTAGTAAATTAAATTTGCATTAATTCGAACGTGCAAAAATATAAACGTAATAATCAAGTTTTAAATTATTTTCGTGTGGTGATTTAAAGGTTTATTGGCTATTGAATTGACAAATAGAATGTATCATGAACTTCGAAAAATTAATTTTGTTTGTCGATGATTATTGCACAGTTTCAGAAAACTGTGCAGTCTGTCAAAAGACACGCTAATTATGTGTATTTTTTAAGCGCTTTGTAAGTTATTATCGTATGTTTGCTCACAGGAAATTTTATATATGGCTAATAATGTAAACGTGTTATTTATTTTTCACGTTTTTAAAAGCATACAATATACCAATATCTACTTAAACGTTTACATTTAAAAAAAACCTTAACTGTCATGTCAGCCAAACGTCGCGTCGGCCATTCCATTTTCCACACAGTTTTCGTTTTATACGGGACCGTTTTCAGACTGCACAGGAAACTGTACAGTTTACTCTATCGTATAAAGCAAGCTTAAAGATAAACTGTCGTCCGATGGCTGAAAATTCGTTAGCAAAATTTTGACCATGAGCAAAAAAGATTAATGTGAAGACTTTAAGATTTTTGTATGACTTATCAACTTACTGTTAGTTAGGTGCAAAAAAACTACAGTCAGTGGTAATCACAGCTCTTCCTTCTATATCTTCAAATAGAATTTGATTCATATAGCTCCCTTCCAGTTGTACATCCATTTTTTTAAATAATAAATTTTTTTGACAATGTTCTATACCTACTTATATCTATAGACAATATTGAATTATTCCATCATTTTGATGACTGCTCAACTCGTATCAAAGTATCTTGGAATTCTTCACAAGCTCTTCTGTTGCATTGTTTGCCTGCAATTGTTTTTTATTCCTGCCAAGGAAAAGCAACCAAGTCATCGGTGTCAAGTCAACAATGATTCATTTTATTTATTTGGTTTCAAATTCTGGGTCAATTGTGTTTTCCTTTAGTTTTATTCATGTAATAAGGATTTAAAACGGATAAAGTATGCCTCGTTAAACAAGATAGCAGTTATTGCAGTGCAGGTAAATAATTCAATAAATTTACAAAATTAAAAAAGATAACATAACCATATATTTCATAAGAAATTTTTTTCATAAGAAGATTTCACATGATTTATCAAATTCAAAACTTTACTCAAATGTTGTAGGAGAGACGTATTATTTATCTACATTTCTACATAAATAAAATATAGAATTTTAAGATAAATCGAGTAGGTACCTACTTGTAATAATTTGTAAGAATTTGTATTTTCTTGGTAAGTTAGTGCAAAGCTGTTTATTTCGTAACTAGAATATTTTTTATTAATACTTTTTTACTGCATGTTTGTGATTTAAATAATAATTAGGTATTCTACATAAATTACCAATGACTGAGCATTTTGTTTGCGTATTAATTGTTCCCACATAATACAGGGTCGAGAGTAAGTAGATAACAAAGTTTTAATATTAATGTATTGCGTGACTAACAGCAAAAAATAAATAATGTGATTTAAATAGATGCAAAAATGAATAGCGAGAACGTTTGCTCTATTTTTTATGCATATTAGAAAACGCAATAAGTAATAATAATTATCTGAAACCAAATTAGCTACAGCTAGATAAGAATAGCGGAGTAGATTGGAGAAATATAAATAGAATAGACTAGTCTACATCTGCTACTTCTACTACTTTTCCTTATCCCCACCCAATGGTGCATAGGGCACTGCATTGGTACACTAAGTACAGTGTATCTTGATCATTTTATGATAATTTCATCAAGATTATGTAAAATACGGATGTCGATTATCATAGCACAGCCCCCTCGTAGCACAGTGGTAGCGCATTTATCTACCGTTCATGGCGTCGCGGGTTCGATTCCCGTAGGTGGTAAACATGAAATATTTATTTACATGTGATTTTGATATTCATATTTCAAGTTTGATACCTTGGACTGGTACTGAAGCGTAAGACTGTTCATCCTACCTTCACGTAATAAAAGTGATCAAGATTCCCTGTACTTGGTGTACCAAGGCAGTGACCTATGCACTATTGGGTGCGGATAAGGGAATGTAGTAGTAGTATAAATAAATTTTGCTTGAAGGCCTATTTTGAAGACCCAAATTCTTGGGCGTATAAATAGGGTTCTTCCCGATAGCACGAATATTCCTTAAAACGTTATAAATATTTAAAGTATATTTTTACAATTCCAACGATACAAAACACAATGATCAAAAATGTTGTTTTCATTTATAAATTTATGTTTTAAAAACAAAAAATACGAATGATTTTTAACGCCCGTTATTGGTTAATGACGTCATACCGTCCACCATGAAAGGCCTGAAATTCATTACGAAGTGAGTGCCCATATTGCTGTGACGTCACACCGCATGCGCGCCAAATGGAGGATTTTGCGAGCGATTTTGAAAAAGTGTTATTTCAAACCGCGCTAGAAAATTCATATGACATCGTAAAAAAAAATTAAAAAAAAAATCCCTTGATATTGTAATTTTTTTATCAATTTTTTTTAAATAAAAAATTAAAAAATCGGGAAGAACCCAATTTTATATTTTTATAGTTTTGTTATGTTACTTTTATTATAGTTTTGTGAAATTTTTTGTTTTTATTAATGACGTCAAAAAGTGATTTATATCCTATTTTAAAAAATGTTAAAATAAATCAAATAAAATAAATATTATTACTATAGAAGCGCACAGAAAGGAAATTGTAAAAGGTCAAAGTGTGCAATGCTGCCATTTTTTAATATGAAAAAAAGGAGAAAATGTAGAAAAGACAATAATTTAAAAAATCATTTCAAATGGTGCTCGTTTACCAAAAACACGTTCGTGTTTAATTTTTACTAAAAATTATTTGGTATTAATAACTAACCCAAGAAAATACAAATAAAACTCTTAAGTCACGACGCGAAGATGGTTTAGAAATGGAATTTCCAGCTCAAAGCTCCACCATAATTATTATATTTTGTACTGCATACCCACAGTTTGTACTGCATCACACAACAAATTTCCAATGATATCCTCTGTATCCCATGGAAGTCCCCATACCATATCGTGACCTGCACAACTGTAACTGGTTCTGATATCCGATTTACCAAACCGGTTCTCCACTTTTGTTTTCCTTTATACCAAAGTTCGCGTATCTTGCCTTGGACTAATTTGCCCCGAACTACGATAATTACTAGCGCAACTTCCTAGAAAACTGATTCTCTACATTTTCCTATTATACGGACTATTGGTTACGTGCGAAGTGAGACTCTGTAGTATGTAGTTATTAGTTCTACATTTCGATTTCACAATTGGATGACTACGAAGTGCATTGTATAACTCAGACATATTAAAAAACTTTTGGTTGTCTGTAAAGTCGGTTTACGGACGATAATTTTAAGTGATAACGTCATAAGAAAACATTGATGAAAAATAGCATACTTTTATGAATTGAATTGAATTATTATTACTGAATTATCATTATTTTGTATAATACAAAGCAGGAGTTAATTATTGAAAATTTTTTTTTTTTCCATAAATTAGCATTTTTTTTGTTTTTTCTTCTTGTGCGCTGCTGCTGTCTCCCTTCTACTCGGGCGCATCGGCCGATGGAGTGGAAGAGAGATAGATGCGTCACAAACCGAACGCTCAGGCCGATCGTGCCTCTCTATCGCTTGTTCCGCGCTCTCGCTTGCACACTCGGCTCAGGCGGAACGTGACAATGAGTCATGCTTTTTCGTGTGTGCAGCCGGCGTTCATCGATTTATAAGACGTTATCACGTCAAAAACAAAACGCTTTGTAATTATTCATCACACGAGTTTATTAGATTTTTTTGACACGATGTGTTTAAAGCTGAGTCAAAAATATGTAATAAACTTGTGTGTGGCGAATAATTTATTACGAAGCCTTTTGTTTTTTTAACAAATCTAAAATGCCGTCACAAAAATGAATGCCAAAACAATAAACAGTATGATTGTATAATTTACAGGTTTTAGGTTACGATAGAATTAATTTTTTAATATGATTTTTTTAGCATAGCCCTTTGCACCATCAGGTACGGATAAGGGAAAGTAGAAGTAGCAATTTATCCGCCTCGTGGCATGGCGGTAGCGCATTTGGCTACCGTGCATGAGGTCGCGGGTTCGATTCCCGTAGGGGGTCAACATGAAAATTTCAATATTTAATATGAATTTATTTACATGTGATTTTCATATTAATATTTCAAGTGATACCTTGGACTGGCGCTGAAGCGTAAGACTGATCATCTTGCCTTCATGTAGGTTACAAATTATCAATATTCACTGCACTTGGTGTATCAATGCAGCGCCCTGTGCGCCATTGAGCGAATAAGGGAAAGTAGTTGTAGTAATATGATTTTTTAAATAAAAAGAACTCTATGCAATCTTATGATTTTCGCATACATACATCAATCTGTAAGTACTATTTTCAACGAAGCTTAAGCGGTTGGTGTGTGAAAATAGTAATCAAGTCTTGGCGTAGTGGGGATTCGAACCAGAGATCACTGGACTCAAAGACCGCAACGCTACCACTGGGCCACAACCCTTTCTTAAACCATACTTGAATTTATTAAATATATTCTTCTGAATTCACAATTCACATCTAGTCAGCGCAGCAGCCGACTTCATAATAACATGGGTTTTTATGCTAAAATGACGAGTGTTGCAGACATATTCAATTTGCATACTTACATAAAACGTTTTGTGATAATGGACCATCCGAAAACGCACGATATTATTATTTAATGAACCTTTATGTTTTGATCATCTTCTTCCGCCAAATTTGTTATGTCATTGCGTTCCGGTCTTCAAATTAATGTTTACACAATCTATAATATTTGGTAAATTAATTAATATTTTTGGATTCATTCCATATCGAATTGCATCTGCAATATTAATGGTTTTTAATTAGCAGGTACGTTCCAAGTTACAATCTACATAAGATAAGATTTTTTTTAAAACTAAATCTTCACCAAATGATAACATTACTCCCATTACTATGAAATGCTTTCGTAGTGTGGTTTTTGGAGACATGATTTTTATAAACAGCGCAAAATTTTATAAAATGATTTTTGTATTTATGTCGATATTAATAATAATGTAATAGAACGAGACTTGAAATATATAAATAAGAAATAAGCCGTTTGTCACTTATTTAATTAATATAATTATTCTATATTCAGTATTTCCATGTGTATGTTTTTTTAAAATAAAAATAAAAATTGCGATGTACAAAAAATAATCCATAAAGCATATCTTATCACAGCGTATTAATATTTATTGGGATGTCTCAATAATTTATACCCTTTTATACATCGCCAACTGATTCAACAAACGGTTCTTCACGTTTGCCACAGCAAGTCGCGAAGAAAACACAAAAGAAGTTATAAAATTAATTTAAAAAATGCGGTTTTAAATAAGAACTACTTAATCTTAAAACATTTCAGGTAATAATCGAATGGAAAAACGAATTTTTCATAACAAAACAATGTTTCACATAAGTACATAGTTTTTTGAGACAAACACGGATTTAAAAAAAAAAACCTACTTGTCTATCTAGTTTTTGTGAAGTGAAAAGTGAACTATAAAAAATGGAGAAAGAATCAAGATGGAAGCGCCACTTTAGCAAGTCTCAGTTCTCTCTGGAGCACCCAGACCCCTCCCGCTTCCCGCGGGGGCCGTGGCACCCCCCGGCGGGGGCCATCCACCGCTAACGAAAATAATATTCAATTACATTAAAATTAAATAATAGGAACATACCCTGCGAGATGGAACTAGAGCCTAGACTCCTTATATAAACTAATGCATCACTTTTACTCGCCGATCTATTACACTGCAAAATCTGGGTCAACGAGTATAGTGTGATGTGGCTGATGTGTGATAAGCAGTCTTTGGTAAACCAAATTTATAAAGAAAACAGAGAAAACATGTATTTTACTCGAGTTAATCTAATCTTTTGTAGTTACATAAAACAAATTATAAAAGAAAGATAAATTATTGTTTCATATGTTTTTAGTAAATGGTCGACCGAGGATTTATTCTCAATTCGCTTACATACTCGTATAAACGAGGTTTTATCATGAAGCCAAATATTCCTCATCGCAGCTTTACTAACGAAACTGTTTTATAACAATGTGCTATATTATGAGTGTGATAGCTATATTACTATGGTATTCGTGGGTCAATGTTTTCTGAAGTAGGCTAATTAGGTAAATTATTCATAGATACGTATCCTGGATTTTCGGTCACTTTTTGTTAAATACGTATTTTAACAAGTTTATTTTATTTATTAAATGCGAATATCCACTTATCGTGTACTTACTAATTGTAGGTAGCGACTTTTTATTCGTCTTATAAATTCGTCTAAACTCATTTATTGGGGGGAAATGCACACATTGGTTGGTATTAAATATTTAATTCTGTGGCTCCTGTGAAAAGTGATACAATTAAAAAATCACCACTTTAATGGAGAGCTAAAACAAGATTTAAAAATATATTATTGATATCCAAACAGAGACAGAGAAACTCTGGAAACGAGTGTGGGTTATCAAGGCGTTTACAGGGCTTATGACCAGTCATTGGGGCTGGGTTTAAGTGGCCACTTGGAACGTACTAACAAATTTAAAAAAAATGCTTTACATCTCTCAACAGATGACACCAGCATTTAGAAAAATTCTGTAAAGACGGAATGACGAAGACGATTACAATGTATATAGTGGTTCCAAAATTATGTCATATATGGTTAATCAGATTGTTGGGCGGAATGGGGAACGTATTGTAGTACGTCAAGTGAACACTATTAACCCAGCCAATCGACAGGTCATAATGCCCTGTGAAAACCGCCTAGAGATAACCACATTCGTTTTCAGAGTTTCTCTGTCTGATATCAACCCCACATGGGTATTAATCCAGTAATTTGTTTACTACAAGTATTTGTATTCATTTCAAAAAAATGTTTAAAAGATTTAAAATATTCTGTTTGTGTCAAACTAGGGGGGGGGGGGGGGGTGGGGTGGGCGGCTAGGTTTACACATACTCGTATAAGTACCTCATTTTGCAAATAAAAACATTCACTTTGATTGTGCACTTTAATTTTTATTATAGGCAGTTTATGGAATCCATGATGATATGGTATAATGAAATGAACATTAATCTGTTCGCTTCGCTACTAAACAAATTCTAAGTTTTTCTCCATGACCATTCAAAAGTTTAGTCTCGTGGCCTTGTTCATCAATATTCTGTATCCTTTTTGGTCACCTGTCAAGGTTCCTGCTCTTCATTGTGGCGTTTTATGAATATAAAATTCTTTTCATTAAACATTATCTTTGTTCGCTAAGGTCATCCAACAATAATTGTATTCATTTCTAAACATCTTACTTATCACGTGATATATTAGTCATGGACTTTATTGATTTTATTGATAATATGATCATTAGATTGTATTATATATATTTGTAATAAATCCAATAGATCTTGTGCAAGTTGTTGCAAGTTTTTTTCTGAAATTCAGATAAATAAAACAATAAACATCTCACTACCGCATCAGTGGTAACCGTTTGTCAAACAGTATTGCCACTATAGAGTCATCGACTGCTTTTAAAAAAAATCTTTATCAGCAACTTAACTTGTATGTAAAAAAGAAATATTTGAGCTCTTATGAAATACTCAAATATTTCAATTTCGGGCTTGCTTTTTCAAAAACTGTCGGAAAAACTTTGTGCCAGAAAGCAGGAAAACAAGTTGTGCTGGGATTGAGATTCGAACCTAGAGATTTTTAATCCGGAATCCTCGAATCTATCACTAGACCACAACCCGGTTCAAAATTATATAACCAGTTATTTTAGAAATGAGTGTATCTGATTCGTTGGTTATGTGATTTTTATGTTTTATTTAATAACTATTTACAATAGAGATCATGTAATATTCATAATCAATTTAATAGCTTTACGTATCTTGTCTTTAAATTTAAAAAAAAAAAAATGTATGGGTAGGTACGTAAAAACAATACAAAATCTCCGCTTATGATTATGGAAAATATTATTATTAAGGTCATCAAAGAAATCATGAATGCTAAATTACCTACAGAGTCATCAGAAATATGATTTATCTTCAGTGTGGCTTTTATACACATAATAATATTTCATACCTTGGACTGGCCACTGAAGCGTAAGACTGATCATCTGACTTCCATGTAACAAATCATCAAGATTCACTAAAAATTGGCGTACCAATCCAGAGCTATATGCATTAAGGATAGTGTAGTTATATTACCAGAAATCCATCACTTTTTAATCGGCTCGCTACGGCACTAAACATAGTGTATCCTCAACACAAATGCCGAATAAGAATTAACTCCTAGCGTAAATATGTATTATTTCCCAATACTAGTTATGCAGCATGTCGTGGTACAATAACTACTATTGAAGAATCACCGTGGCCTGCAGCCTATGGCTAACTTAGTGGCCCATAGCTAACATAGGACGTAGGAGAAGTATCTCGTGAGATATTGTGTCATTAGACGTGCCGAAATGCAAACTACTTTATTATAATAACCAGATATTTCGGAATACAGGAACTGACTATGAAATATAACCGATATAACCCACTTGCCAGTTGTATACAAATTTTAAACAAAAAACTCTCTTAACATAATGTGCCGACATCATTTTATGATTTGCAATTAGGTATGTGTAATAACACATACGTACGTACAGGTAAGCATCTAATAATCAGTAATTGAAGCAAAAACTACGTTTCGATGATGTAATAAGTAAAATGCAGCATCATTTTATTTTGAAACTTTTTTATAGGTAATCTACCTATCCAATTATTTCTTTTGGGATTAAAAATGAAACATCATCATTTCACTGGACATAGGCCTCCCCCTGCCGTCTCCACTCCTCCCGATTCCTGCGCCGCCCCCATCCACTGTCTTCTAGCAGACTTCCTGATGTCGTCCACCCATCTCATCGGTGGACGCCCTTGAGGCCTCTGGTTTCTCGGTCTCCACACCAGAACGCGTTTCGTCCATCTGTCGTCCGTCATTCTGGCTATGAGACCGGCCCATTTCCTTTTCAACCAAGCAATTCGCTCCATCAATCGTCAAGTCGGACCCAATCGTTCCTTTTCGGTCTCTTATGTTATTCCAAGCATAATTCTCTCCATGCTCCTCTGTGCAACTTGCAACTTATGGGAGGATTGCTTGGTCAGAGTTTACAAAATTATTTTTTTAAAGAAATATATGGGTTCATTACGAAGTACCCAAGTATTTAAATTTAGGGGCTATTTTATTTGCCAGCTATTGCCCGCAAATAAAACATATTATGTGAATGTTTTTTGACATTAATAGGCTGAATTCAAACCATTGTAGTATTCATGTCACCAATTCAAGCACTCGACTCTAGAAAAATTAAGAACGGCTTACGCCAAGCCAATTATATTTGTTTGCGAGTTAAAATATACCATACATACTTAGATCTCTACTCAGGCTGAGTAACTCATTCTCTTTTTTCTTTGAAATGTTATTTATTCAACTATATTAACAATTTTGGTGTACGTTGGACGGTGGCAAATTTTTTTACTAACAATTTTCACGTCTTATCTCTCGGGATGTTTCCGATTGTTAAGATTTAAGATTGTTATCTTAGGTGCGCTACTGGGTCTGACTAATACTAGTAAAGTTCAGGATGGAGGTCAGTATAGGTGGAATTAATTCAAGATGTCAGTTAACTGAATGTTGCCATCGATAGAGACGAATATACTATGCGAAAATTGACAGCTGATGATGAAACTTGACAGAATATAGGAGGTGCTTTTTTTACATATCTTTACATATTCATTACATTACATAACAGTCCCGTGAGTAAGTTTAAAAAATATACCATCTATGTTTCTCTGTGATATTATTATACTACCCAATGCAACTGGCGTAACTGGGTATCTCGTAAAATATACCGAGTAGATTGATACAATTTTTTAATGCTGCTCTTGGGCCATGATTAGAAGTTAAACTTATCGATATGTATCGCAGTTGTGACGCGTAATTGGTCAAATCTCTGTAAAATATACCGATTTTTTTCATAATCACATCACAACTTCGATGTAGATTTGCTTTGATCTGAGGTCAGTTTTGGACCTAAAAAAACTATATAATTTCTTAAAATATTTTGCGATAGACTTAACTACTTATCCTAGCCATTGCAACGCTTAGATGTCCGTTTTACATTAGGTAGGTTTATGTATTGTAAATAGATTATTGTTAATCTCAGAATCAATAATGAAAACAACCATTATTCCTTATCAAAAAATGTACATTCTTACACTTATATTTTTTATTTAAAAATGGTCGAAAAGGCTGCTTAAAAACATGTTACTGACTTGATAGAAATATATAGATGGAATTAATATTATAAATAGCGCATTCAAAAAAATAGTGATACGAATCGAGAGCAGTTAATATTGAAATATATTTGTTTTATTTACGCTTTTTTCCGAGTTATTTAGGAAACATTCCGTCTTGTACAAGTCGCGTCATGTAAAAAGAACGCTGGAAGAAAGTGGAGGAGGTGTGTTTGCGCATGTGACCCGCCCACCCTGCGTCCCAAATAAGGCCGATAATTGCCTAATGCGCTAATGCACATCTTGACCGCCAGCGTTCTTTTTACATGACGCGACCTATATCAAACGTTTTTAGCAAAAACAATACAAACTAGATATTATTTTCCAAAAAATTCATAGTTTTTTTTTTTTAAATGTAGGTATTACGTTAAAAAATGATTTTTTAGCTTTTTAAAATAGTATTAAAATAATGCTCAATCACTGAATCAAATCAAATATATATTATTTATTGGTACGATAAAAATACTCGTCCTCTTGATAATTTATCGTTAGTACCTACCCCACACCCCGTGGTGTAATTTCGGGTAAATATTTTAAAGGGTTTAAAATAATTTTGATTCTCGGTAGGATCAAAAAAATATAAAGGTGAGAGGGTCTCCTAGAGGGAACTAGTAATGTCACATGCTCCCACATAGGAGCGAACGTGGTGAAAGAACAAGAATCAGAAGAGTGGGCGTTTTGAGTGTACGTTTGTATAATAATTATGTTTTAATGTTCTGACTTGAACATGACATTTAATAAATG
Organism: Micrasema minimum; assembly: GCA_022494985.1. Taxonomy (NCBI): domain Eukaryota; kingdom Metazoa; phylum Arthropoda; class Insecta; order Trichoptera; family Brachycentridae; genus Micrasema; species Micrasema minimum. The sequence goes on from JAGVSP010001765.1 coordinate 54,434, forward strand.
TATTTCTCAAATGGCCGAAATGAATTTATATATTCACGGGAAATACAAAAAAAATATTGTTTTTAATGAATAAATGAATGCATTAATATTTTATAAAATTATAAAAGGTTTATTGTGCCTAAGTTACATGGATTAACCTTCGTGAAATAAACGCACTAGTTCCTAATATTATCTACTAGTAACTAGTAGTAGGTACAGGTGATTATGTAAATATAATAAGTGTTCATGCTTCGTGTAACAGCGAAGGGTCAGGATGCCTTCTAATAAAGATATATTTTGTTAAGTGACCCTGGATTTCTCTAATCTAGATTGTCCTAGAAACCAACGAAACGCGATTAATTATTCATTAATTAATATTTGAAATTTATATAGGTAGATTATGTTAAACCCGTGCGGTGATTTTCTTCTAGAAAGGTTAATTATTTAAACATGTACCACCATCGAATAAGGATCACTGTAGGTACTACCTTAATTATTATACTTGAGTAGGTGACTAAGGTATACTACTACTACTACTTTCCCTTATCCGCACCTAATGGTGCGTAGGGCACTGCATTAGAACACCAAGTGCAGTGTATTTTGATCATTTTTATTACATGAAGGTAAGATGATCAGTTTTACGCTTTCACTGCCAGTCCAATGTAAATATTAATAGACAAGGTATGGTAAGAAATTTTTTTTTTTTTAATAATTCCTAATAAATTACTCGTCGATTTTATTATCACAAATTTTTATACTGTTTTATTTATTTATCTAACAATCATGAGATGTTATCCAAGTAACAATTTTAGTTCTAAAATACCATAATTAGGTTCTAGAATGGTTCTAGACCTTTTTAGAGATAAATTTTTACCCGGGATTGCAGAAATTACTGAAAAAATATATACATTTTCATGTTTAAGGGAATCGTCAGGTATTTTAAATAGTTAATTTTTCGTACCATACGATGCCGTGCAGATAATCTTTTTACATTGATCTTTTCAGTGTAAAGTTTACTTAGATAGTGTAATATTAATTTTGATTTGACTGGTTGGGATAATTGGTTAATTCAATACGCCTTAAAAAGTTACCATAAACCTCCTAAACAATTCAAGAATTTAAAAACTGGTTTCAAAACATATGTTTATATTGGTTTACCCATTATATTAACAACTTTTTTTAGTTCATTATTATTTTTAACACTGCATACAAGTGCAATACTGCAATTAATAAACTTATTCAAATAATTACCGACGCGACGATTAAATTATATTACCTACATTGGTTGAACATATTTTGCAACCTACATAACCTTAAGTTAGTTAGATTTTTAAATAATATCCATTTAATTTTAAACTAATTACGTAACTAAAATAGCATTTGATGAATGCACTTCAATATAAATATATAAATAACGCGATGCACTTATGTGGAGTGGATTTTCCTTCTTGGAAAGATGCAATTTTGAAATTGGTCACGCTAGTGACTTAATAAGTGACTTAATTACTGGATCGCATTCGTCATAAAATCATACAGGAAAAAACCAATAAAACTAGTTACAATTCTTAAATCACGGGATTTCCGCAAATTAATCAACAGTTAAAAACCGGAGGATTGCCTTTGCTTTTAGTAGGTAAATAAAATAAATCCAATAGCCATGTAAATGTTTTCAAGCATTTTTAATGCAGCAATCGTATAAAACACGAAACGTTAATATAAACTTATACTTTCAGGTATAATCAATCAATAAAGAATTCTTCTCAAGGAAAAAGCAGCAATTCGTCTTTATATTCAAGCCTAAATCAATGTTTTTAGTTAACCACATAGATTTTTACATTCAAACTAACTTTTAAAAAAATAAATATTTTCATAAAATATCACTAGTTAAACCAGTAAATAACATTGTTACGACTACAAATTAATAAAGTCCTTATGGATATTGTTAAACTACAATTCCTAAGGCATCGCACTTAAACAATAGATGTATCATAAAGTTTAACACTTTAACTTAATTTATTTAAGTGTTTAAAAACAACTGGCATGCAAAATAATCTATAGTATCTAAGTAACAACCTATGTGTCGAGATAGGCACGTGTTTTTCACACAAACTGGTGTAATTACTAATTAGGTAAAATTAAGATCAACAACCATGTAGGTAATTAATGTTTGCAAATAATTGAATAGCCAGTTCGTTCTCACGTACTTTTTGTCACCTGTATTTTATCTCACGCTTACTTGTAATAAGCGAAGAAAAGAAAATGTATTTACAGTTTACATAATTTCCATTAAATATTAGAACTTTGCAGTAGCTACAGATTCTAATTTTCTTGAATAATCGTCACGGTCAACCAGATTATGACATTTATTATAGCTCAATAAAATCCGTAGTTTCTACAACATACTTTTTACTGCATACCAGAATATAGCATTTAAAAAATGCGTACCGTTAATTAATCTGAAAAATGTTTCTCCCTATAATTTTCAGAAAATGTATCTTTGAATTTAAGTGGCGGCCTCGATTGTGTAGTAGCTTAGGCTTAAAAAGTCAGCAAAAAAATTAAAACTCCAGTTAGATTTTTTTTTAACTCTGCATAATACTTTAACCACTTGATTTATTAATACACCTAAATCTGCCTTGCAGAGTAAATTATTTAGAAAAAGTAATGACACGAAGATTCCGCACCTTTAATTCTTACTAATACACTTACACGGGTCGACTTATCGAGCCCTTCGACTGCCGGCAAGCATCCGCCCACACACTGCAACAGGTAGGGGGTATATCTAAGGTTTCAGTAACAGTATACAATACTTACCCGTTCCTTATGAGGAGCGTTCATGAATTTTACGATCCATCTAAAATGACCTTTTTTTTTCTTGTGGACGCGCTGTTCGCAATTATTTAGAAAGAAAACTTCTTTGAATATAAATTATTTAAGGCCATGTCAAACAAATATAAAAAAACATTTACATGTGGAAAATTACACTATCTTTTTTGTGAATTTTTTTTAAATTTTTACGATGTCATATGAATTTTCTAGCGCGGTTTGAAATAGCGCTTTTTCAAATCGCTCGCAAAATCCTCCATTTGGCGCGCACGCGGTGTGACGTCACATCAATATAAGCGCTCACTTCGCAATGAATTTCCCGCCTTTTATAATGGGACGGGTATGACGTCATTAGCCAATAACGGGCGTTAAAAGTCACTCGTAATTCGTGTTTTTAAAACATAAATTTACAAACGAAAGCAACATTTTTGATCCATTGTGTTTTATATCGTTGGAATTGTAAAAATATACTTTAAATATTTATAACGTTTTCAAGGATATTCATGCTATCGGGAACAACCCTATTTCCTTATGAGCGAATATTTTCTATGTGAAACGTGTAGGGGTAAGCGGGGGAGTGAGTGAAACCAACATGGTTATAAGAGAATATTTCCAGTTATATTTTTATAAGGTTTATTTTTATTTATTTATTTTTATTTTATTTCATTTACAAAACCAATAAATTTTATAAATCTATGTTGATAATCACAAGTCAATCAAATTGAAAACTAAAACAAATGTATTTATTATTAGCCGGAGCCAAGGAAACCGCGTGAAAACGAACTTTACTTTAGTGCTCTAGGAACAGGATTCAAACCTTCCCAAGAAAGCAGCCCTTATTCCAACATGAATTATTATATTTTATTTATTTAAAAAATGCAGATTAATAAATAAAGAATATTTTCCTTTATCAGGATTTAACACTTATTTTTTATCTCTTAAAAATTAGTAACCAATTGATCTATGCCATTAAATATGATTTAATTATCACTAACTAGATTAATTGACTTTTTTAATTTAATTTATACACTTTTAGAGAAAACCAATTTATTTAATTTAGTCCTTTTTTTAAAATCTTAGCTTGAAGGTAAGTATTTCTCCACAAACGTAAGCTTATTTTTCCAACTTCCAACATACCCTGCCTAGTAATATACGATTATCGTAAGTAGTTATCTTAACTGCTAATTTTAGTTGTGTGAAGTTGTCCTTTAGGTAATCTTATCTCTAATCCACGTCATAAGGCTAATATACGTTTACCCATGTCAACAGAAGAATATTCCTCAATATCCCGGCAAGGTCACATACACGATCCGATTTCCGAATGTCGTTGATCCCGCACTATTACATGTTGCAATGCCTGATGTGTGTGGCGCCCTTGGATCGCCTTATTGACTTGCATTTCGTGTTTCGCTTTTCCTTAGTACTTAGCTCTCTTGTTAAATAAGACCAGTTATTCCAAATACCTTGACTTTATCGACGATCAATTATTCATCAGTTTATGTATTAACAGTAATTCAACGGTTAAATTCGCCTTTAATGAGTTTTCGACATATTTACATTTCATAGATTAAAAACACGTTTCCGAAGAAAATATTCTAACTAACTAACTAACTAACTAACCATCACGCCATTTCCCCAAAGGAGTAGGCAGAGAGGATAGAAACGCCACACCACTCTGTCCTGGCATACTTATCTAGCTTCCTCCACATTCATACATCTTCTCATGCACGCACGTCGATTATTCCGACTTCTTACATGCCACTAAAAAAAATATATGATGCGACTGTGCCTGGATGTAGAAGTCGAGAAGGCCGAGAAAGACATGGCATGATCAAGTAAAACAAGTGCTTGAAGAAAATATTCAAATCAATTAATCGCATCTGGGCCCAGATTACATTATTATCATCGAAGTTGTGACGCGTATATGATGATAATCGGTATATTAAAAGAGATTTTAGCAATTACGCGTCATATACGCGTCACAACTGCGATAAATATTGATGAAGTTAAGATGGTAATCTGGGCCCTAAGCAGCATAAACCACTTTTTTTTCTTCATGTGGATATTTATACTACTTTCACTATTATTGGAATATATTGTAAATAGTAAAATCAAAATAATGGTTTATTTTAACTTAATGATAATAATTGGGTAATTTATTTTTAAGCCGTATTTGTGAGAAACGACCTCAAGGAGACCTGTACATGACATATTTCTTAATTAGTTCCAGTACCAATACATGAATAAAATTCTTTAAATTGAGAAAAAAACGGTATATTTTTTTTTTCTTTTTATTACTGAAAACAATATACATAATATTATTTCACACAAGATGATGCAGTCCCCCAATTATATGAAATTATTTTCAGAAAAGTTTTCTATTCTGAAATTAGATTTTACACTCTACCGTAAAATATTACAACTGCTATTCTGATAATGCGTGATTTGAGTTGTTCCGTAATCAAAATAAAATTGACTTATACCTTTACTTTACGGTTTGCTGTACATAAAATAATTATAAATCTTACCTAATACATACACAATATTATCATAACACAACATTCGAATACACAATGTTAGTAACGCCATCTACCGCAATTTTCATAAACTATAATTTTTAATTTTTCCGCTAAAACAGCCTACTGAATACGTACAACTTCTTCTTCCCGTTATCTACACAAAATGGTGCTAAGGGCACTGCATTGGTATACCGAGTGAATCTTGATAATTTGTTACGTGGAGGCAAGATGATCAGTCTGACGCTTCAGCGCTAGTCCAGCGCCGTACTAAATACGAAAATTCAAATATTATTTTAATATTACACAGAATAATATATTTTTAGACTGCTGTTACAAAAAACAATAAATAATGCTAGTACCTCGGATAAATACAAAAGTTCCCGTTTAAAAACAGGTTTTTATTAACAGTTTTACTACATTACCTATTTGTTACCTACATTGTTTGTTTCGTCATAGCTGTCGTCAGATTGATGTCAGATGTAACAGAATAGTTACAATGCTAACTTGGAGGATTGAATAATATAAATATAATATATTTCGATAATGCCACTAAAACATGTTATAATGATAATGTAGGTAATGTACCTATTCTTGCAATAAAATCAATTACCATCAAATTTTCCTGTGTCAAACAAAATATTAGCTGGTTCATAAATAATTATTGCTTGTTTATTAAGGACCTGCTTTGAAATCCCCAAAAAAAGAAGACATTTTTATTTCTTATGCTTAATATCGATGGACAGATGTCATAAATATGTCCATTTGGGTTCTTCCTGATTTTTTATTTTCGATTTCAAAAAATTGTTTGAAAAATTACAATACCAAGGGAATTTTTTTAAAATTTTTACGATGTCATATGAATATTCTAGTACGGTTTGAAATAGCACTTTTTCAAATCGCTCGCAAAATCCTCCATTTGGCGCGCATGCGGTGTTACGTCACAGCAATATAGGCGCTCACTACGTAATGAATTTCATGCCTTTCACGGTGGACGGGAATGACGTCATTAGCCAATAACGGGCGTTAAAAATCATTCATATTTTCGTGTTTTTAAAACATAAATTTATGAATGAAAACAAACATTTTGATAATTGTGTTTTATATCGTTGGAATGTAAAAAAATATAATTTAAATATTTTTAACGTTTTCAAGGATATTCATGCTATCGGGAAGAACCCTATTTACACCTAAAGTAACCTATAACTAATATAGTGTCTAAAGAATGTCCTGTCCAAATATTATTTATATATCTACATAAAGCCAATTGCGTGATATTTAAAAAGACAGACCGGTAAAGTCCATTTTCCTAGGACTTGGGAACTTTCAATGCCTATTTGTTCTCTTAACCACCGATATTAAACCTCCTCAAAATGATTCCAGAAGTTTTGTTAAGATTTTGACATACCTTCAACAAACTAATGTTGTTTATAATATACCTACGTAACATTGCCTTAAAGCACTACCTACGTCCTATGCACATTGCACAATTCACACCCGCACTGCAGAAATGATTTCGATGTATTTTGGCAGCTATGTGCATATCGTCTCTATACAACGCCAAAACCACCAATTTGCAGAAATGCTGTTATTAAAAGTAGTATCATAAACCAGTTATTGAAGTAGTCTAAATCATAACATATAAAATTATAATTTCTAAACTTAAAATCGCAAATGGACATTTTGCAGATCGCGGTTTTGTCATTGGATCGACGATATAATATCACCAAATTTGAACTTTTCTAAAAACGTTTCTTCTTTTTATCAGATTTAACCGATGACCCAAAACAGATGCCCCTCTCTTACAAGATATACTGGGTCCTGTATAACATATCAATTCCTGTGGCTCTCTTCATCACCATCCTTTATTGGTCCATTCTGTATAAACGTAAGTACTGATTTTTTTTCAATCAATCAAGTCAATCCACAGGCTAAGAAGCCCCAACAGATGCAAGAAGAACAAATGCTTTCATTGCCTCTACCACTGTCTCGACTTATATATTAAAATTGTCATTGTTTCCATCACCCAAACCAACCAGAGTCGGCCCAAATTAACAGTAGTAGGGTATGTTAGTTTCTACCCCGATCATTATATATTAGTAATTACTACCACCCGTGTGGAGACCGGCATACTTATTTATACACATATTTCATACGTCCCCTGCCCTACCTTATCACAATACCTATCCAAAGACCATCCTATCCATACAAATTGAGTCCTGGTTATGAAACATCTATGTACGAGTATACAATTTTTTGCAGCTAATGAAAAAGTGGAGAAGAGAATACCGTTCTTCCTGAACTTTACTCTGCACGGCGCCAACAGTATTCTGAGTGTGGTGGAGCTGGTGGTGGGAGGACCACCCTCCAGGTTCCTTCACGTCTTCCAACCTGTCCTCTACGCCTTCGTCTACGTCATCTTCAACGTCATCTACTGGCTGGCTGGAGGACTCGGCCCGTGAGTAAACATTATCCACTGTTATTCGTAATTTATCATTCACTATCATTCTTGACCACAAAAAAGGTATCGACCTCCTTCACTCATTTTGATTATTTTTCCCAGCAAACTTCCTGATTATTGTGTTCATCCATCTCATTGATGGACGTTCTGAAGATCTCGTGTTCATGGAACATTCAGATAGCTGTTCGTCAGTTACGAAACGACGCTACAAAGACAATTCAACAAAAAATTTACACCAAAACATCTTTATTTTTCTCTTGAATAACAAATTGTCCTTATCCCTTATTGAATTGAGAAGTTTTTGGGGTTTCGCCATATTGAATTGGTGCAACACCGCCTACTCAGAAAAGTACCATTGATGATCGGTCTGGGGAGAGATGACTACACATAGGTGTAATCTTCATAGGAAGATGTGGAGTCAATGTTGAGAATCTCAAGTCTTCAAAATCGTAGATCTAACATTGATTCCATTTTCATATTTAAATTGCTAAATGGCATGATAGATGCACCATCTTTACTGACTGAAATGACTTTTGTATTCCAGTCCGTAGGTTAAGAAATAATGACGTGCTGTTCCTTGGTCACCACAAAACTAACTATGGTTTTCATGCCCTATTGTCTCGATTGTGTCGTATTGTAAACTCAAGACGGGATTTGGACTTCTTCGGTGTAAGTCTATCAAGATTTAAACATTCACTGAAGTAGACCCGATCCTGTCTTGAGTGTGTCCACATTTTATTCTAACTGTCTTAGCTTCACCAATTTAATGCTCTGTCACTTATTTTATCTGTTTGTTATCCCTATTATGCTTATCTATGTATTTAAAATGGATTTTCCCGTAAATATAAATAAATAAATAAATATACAATGAGTAGTTTCTGTCTTTAGTACGAACTTCTATTATTTGTCTGAAATCACTTTTTTTTTTCATTTTCAGTCGGGACCTGCCATATATCTACTCCGTGATGGATTGGGGTAAAAACCCGCAGCTAGCAACTGGAATCGTGTTCGGTGGAGCTTGTCTCCTGGTGATTCTGCACTTGTTAATATGTGTCGCGTCAGAACTAAGGAATAAGTTGGCTCACAGGCTGAGGAGAAATAAGGAGAGCAACATTGGTATATCTACACTACCAGCGACGCTTGACACAGGGAAATTTAACAAGGGGTTTGTGCCTTAAGTGGAACAAAGTCATAGTGACTTAATCAGTATTTTTGTGTAAATAATGGGAAAAGTATTCGATATTGACAATTGTGATAATAGCGATTTTTATCTTTACGAGAAAAATTTATGATCAGTTTTATGACTTGACTTGACATACTAAATATAAGTATACCTGCAATTTAAAGGACGCGAAATCCTTTTGAGTAAATACTCTTACAAAGGAAAGTTTTATCTATTGGCAATAAAATAAAGTGACTTTAACAATTATTATAGAATTAATTTATTTTTTATGAATAAAAATAATAACTTTCTTATTAAAAATAAGTGTTTTTTTAATCATATAATAAAATTAGTGTCAGTAAAATCTCCCGCCCCTTATCAAATCAGTTTTTGTATAAATTAATGTACTTAATATTATTAGGTACTAAAGCACTGCATCGGTACACCAAGTGCAGTGTATCTTGATCATTTTATTACATGAAGGTAATACGCTAATAAGGTGAACAATCATACGCTTCAGTACCAGTCCAAGATATCCCACAGAAGTAGGTATTAATATGAATATCACATATGTAAAAAAAAAATCAAGTTGACCCTCTACTGTAATTGAACCCGCAACCTCATGCATGGTAGCCAAATGCGCTACCACTATGCCACAAGACGGAGAAAATTTGGTACCTTATTATTAAGCGAGTATTAAAAGTGACTATGTAGGTATTTGAGTATTCAAAATGTGGTTGTATATGTAGTGGTTTCCTTGTTAAAATGCGGGTGGATTTTTAAAAAATTGGCCAACTAACTGTATCTACATACATCAAATAATTCCAAAGAGTCCCATGACGAGTACCTTGTAAATATATTAAATTATGTAATTAATTTTAGGGGTTATTGTGTTTTTCAAATAAATAATGATCATAATATAAGATAGAACATATTATAATTTATTGCAAAAGGGTCTTCTAAAATGAAAAGTATAATACATAAAATAAAATAAGGGATACAGGGTAAAAATATTAATTTCGTTAAACGTACGAATATTATTTATTTTATTTATTTAGACGACATTATTTATTTTAACACCGTAGAAATTATCCAATTGTAAAAATATTACGATGTGTCCATATAATATTATACCTAGTGTCTTTTTTATCCAGGTTCGAAAGCGGACACTTAGTAAATACATTTTTTTTAAATGAAATATATTTTAATCTATGGATATGGATATAAATCCCGAAATAAAAATTTCACTATATTTTAGAGATATAGGCAAACGAGTTATACAAAACACTGGCGACATCTGTTGAGAACATTTTAAACAGCCATCAACCTTCGGTTGTAGGTAAAATTAAGGCGTCTTCTAGTAAGTAATTAAATTCGGCTGAATCTTACCTACAAACAAAAGTGTGATGACAACATTTTGAATGAGTACAAATACTTGTAGACAAACTGGATTATTCCCATGCTGGGCTAATATCAAGTACTATTGATATCTTAACATATATTAACATATTAACAAGTTTCAAAATTTTTCATATACATATAGGTTATCAGATGATGGATGGAATGGGGAATTTCGTAACATTCTGTTTATTGTAAAATACATGTAATAAACTTCGTGTGGTGAATAATTACAAAATGTTTTAATAAATCTAATGGCCACTAATCAAGTCACCATCACCAACATATCTACCATGTAGACATTTTGCAGTTGTAACGTGTATAAGACATCAAGCGATAAATATTTACTTGATCAAATAAATGTTAATGACTGACGTCATAACTGCAAACTCATTCCGGGTAATTTAATATTGTTTTGAAAATAATTTTGTATGGCTCTTGTTAAGTTATAATTCTTAAAGGGTTTTTGTATTATTTATAAAGTATTACCTGTGCAAATATAAATTATTACTAATCTCTGCATTTTGGAGATTAAAAAAAATAACCTTTTAAATTTTGTGTAATGGTAAGGTATAGAAAAAAAATTGCTAAACTTTTTCCTTTGCGCGTGTTATGTCGCTTCGTAACTTTTTCCTTTCCACCGTCAAACTATACTATTTACGTAAAAGTTTAAAAATAGATCAATAAATCATGTGCCTTTTTTATTTAATAGTTTTATTTTTCCCCATATATTTAGAAAAATTACTTAAGATCCTTTATTTTTGTATAAATATAAAATTGTTTTAACCACATAGCTGCACATAGAGGAAAAATATTATACTATTTCATCTACTCTCTGTAGTTTAGTGAGAGGGAGGAGGATATATTTGCATATCCCCCCCACCTTCTAAAGTCACCCCCATTCGTATCTCCGTTCATTTATTCACAAAAAATACACAATACAAAATACAAATAAACACATGTAAAAGAAAACAATTAAAAAAGTAAAATAAAATCATTACTGGTAAAATAATAAACAATTTACACATAATACGTATATACAGAATAAATATTAACAAATAAAAGTAACAAGAGAAGACTTCCCAGTGGACGGAGAAAGAGAGGAGGGTCCATAACACCAACCCCGCAAGGGGAGGACAGCACATACACGCAGTGCCTTCCGCTCGAAAGGAAGCCCAAACCAAAACGAAGTTAGCGCACATTCAGGAGCAGCTCATGCAACGACCCTGAGGGCTCAACCAGATTCCGACAAACCGTTTAATAAAGAAAAAATATTCATCAGATCCACGTTCCACGCGTCGGCGGCATAGGGATTTAGTCTACAACTTTTTTTAACACATTTTGAATGTATACAAATACTTGTAGACAAATTCCTGGATTATACCCATGCTGGGCTGATACCAGATATCAGCCCAGCAAGGGTATAATCCAGTTATTTGTCCACAAGTATTTGTATACATTCAAAATGTTGGTTAAAGATTTACCGGTTAAAAATATAAAGCAAACAAAAAATTGGAGAGACATCTTCAGGGCCGTCTTCTAGTAAGTAAATAAAGCTCAGTAGAGCCTTACCTACACTAATAAATATGATTTGCCATAAAAAAATGCTTTTCAAATCTTCTCAACAGATACAACCACCAGCATAGAAAATTTCGGTAATGCGGAACGACGCCGACGCGACGCCTGTTGTTAGCAATGCGACGCCGCGCCGCGCCGGTCCCAACGCTCTCGACGTCTTTTTTACTAGCGTAGCGTCGCCGTGTCGTCCGAAAACAGTATTATTTGATAAATAGTAATACTCGATAATCGTTTTAAATTTAGTTACCTACTTTAAATCGTATTAAAGTATTCTATTCTATATATAAAATGTACTCACATACGTATGTGAACGTAATTTAGAATACCAGATAACACACGATTGGCAATACCATTACATATTCCGTACCTGTTTTAAGTAGGTGTTTGAAATTGATTACAATTTATTTTACTCAATATACTAGTTTTGATTCAGTTGGCTAGTGACTGTCGCGGTGGCAACTTGTTGCTGGATCGTCCATTATGGGTTTATTTTTATTCACGATATTTAATTAATTCAACTGTGTTTCCACGAAAATTTTGGTGGTATTTAAGAAAACCAATATGACAAAATAATCAATTATTTGACAGGGAAAGTTCTACATTGTTTGAGCAATCGATAATCGTGTGAAAAATTTTATACAGCAGTTATTTACTATGATTCATTAACGTATTAATTCGGTAATTTTTGATAGAAGAGTGGCATTGTGACATAGCATGTGAGAGTTATTTTTTAAATGTTCATAAATTTCAATAATCTATCATTCAGTACACGATACGTTTTACTGATTCGGTTTAAAAAGATTTACGTTGTTTGAAGAATAACGTTTGTATATTTGTGAAGTGTTAGAAAATTAATTTAAATATAGGAAAACATATTAAAAATATCTAATAAAGCGTAGCCTGTTGCATCGCTAAACATGTGCAGTGTATCTGGTTCGTTTTTTACGTGAAGGTAAAACTTTCAGACTCTAGTTTCAGTGTCATTCCAAGACGTCAGATAAGTGAAACAAAATAAATGAAAATTCAATATTGACCCTGGCGAGAATCAAACCAATGATAGACCAACGTGTTAACCACTACCAATATAAAGAGTACGCCCCAAAGTATAACAGAGATGGTAATTATTAATAATGTGAATAAAATAAATTAGTTTTCAGTAGTGTAATGGGAGACACTGGCTACAACTAATCTAGTTATTACTGAGGTCATGGGATCGATTCTCAGTCGAAACCTGGAACTCCTGCGATGTTAATCACTTCAGTGATTGATTAATTTACTACTTCTTTCAACAGTTTGGGTGTGTTCAAATACTTGTCTGGATTTATCCCATGACGGGAGTATATATTTGATATTTAAATCTCCACAGAGATGAAGTGGAATTTTTTCAAATCCGGGAATATAGGGATATTCAAGCGTTTTACAGGGGCTTATGACCTACTAATCATTGCTGGGTTAAGTTGAATGTTGTAGTACGTCAAGTGGCCACTTAACCCCGCCAATGACAGGTCATAAGCCCTGTAAAACGCTTGAATTATCCTATTCCGAATTTGAAAAAATCCACTTTCATCTCTATAATATTTATTATAATATAATATTAATATATAATATTTATTATTATAATATAGAGATTTATGTATAAAATCAAATATATAACTACTGCTTTCCCTTATCAGCACCTAATGGTGCATAGGGCACTGCACTGGAACACCAAGTGCAGTGTATCTTGATCATTGCAAGTACTATTTCATAACAGTAGTCGTTATTGCATTTTTAAATATGAAATGCATAATAAGCGACTAACTCGAATAGCAGAATTATTATAAAAACTTTAAACCAACGTTTTTTTGTTTATATTATTATTTTCCCCTGTATAAAAGCATTGCCATATTAATTTTAATAAACCTGTTCATCTCAATAATAGCTATAAAATTTAAATTCCTATTCAATTCAACAATTTTCCAAATATCGTATAAATTATGCGGATCAATTCATATTTGCAAAACATGTTGGTACAAAATTTGTCATAAAACTTGACGGGTAATAATTACAATTGGATGCCTGTTCCAGTAATGACGTACAAAGTTCGAACAGGTGACTTTGGTAATGGCATTCAGCAACCTCGACGATAATCACAAACGGTATTATGAGCATTTATAATAGATATCTCATAATTAATAGTCCGGAAAAACGAATCTTTGAACATAGAATATACCTAATTGTCATGTTTGTCCGCTCCAGAACACACTTTTATTTGTTTATTATGTCGACTGCTTTTTCTCGATATTTGGCTTGCCGAAAACCGCTAAAATGCAATACGGCACTCGAGAAAGATTGAATGAAGATATGTGCGAATAAGATATATCTCGGGAAATGGCACGCGACTTATAAGCGCTCGTATAATAATCCGAACGATAACTTTTAACGGCGTGTTCCACTTGTGAACGCGAAAAC
>JAGVSP010001766.1:0-112616 GCA_022494985.1 Micrasema minimum
CGAAGGTGGCGAAAGAAGAAGAAGAAGAGAAGATTTGAAAATACATGGTGTAACTAGGTTATTTTTAAAAGCCATTTTGTTTTACGAAGGTGGTTTTAATTTAAATATTTAATTCACGTTATGTTCTGTATTACTTAAAAAATTTGTTTGTTAGTAGAAAATAAAGATATCGGTATTTGGAAGTTCTAATTTCTATTAATTGAATGCGAATTATGACTAACTCTGTCTGCATATACAATATAGTACCTTTAAACAAATTATTATTTGAAAGTTGTGTAACACTACGCTCGAAGGAGTTGTAATTATAATTTTCATGGCAAAGTTAATTAATGTACCTTGAACATACTTGTATTTACATACAACCTAAAAGCGCAAGAGGCGAAATTTTCAGAGGTTTGCGAGCTTTATTTACCAACGAGTGTCAACATTGTACACACCTGGTAACATAATGAACCTATTCTACTTACCTTAATAATGAATTATAATGTAAACTTAATGCAAAATGTCTTCTCATTGTTTAATAATTTACTACTATAAATTAAAGCCGTATAAAAAAAATCATCCTCTTCAAGAAGCACTCCACTTCAGTAGAATAAAGCTCCTTAAAGTGATGTGTAATATAATTTCAAACCAATAAAGCAACGAATCACGTTTTTACAGAATTACTATAGGGATATCATTTAATGACGCCTAACGCTATAATAACGCCTTTAAAATACTGAGCTGCTTACCAAGGTCCTGCAGTACTTCCAGTATGCTTGTTATCTCAGGAATAAACTCCTTTGAAGTCACGGTGCGCTTAAAAGTGGTCAACTTCAGGAGTCAGCTGTTTGGGTGCAGGAGTGGGATGGTTCAAGCCTTGCTACTGTATGCCAATGGCCCACTCTTGAAGCATTGGTCGAAAATTTAGAATTTTCAACCACCTTGAGACCATTAATTTTATATCAATACAGTATTTTTTACTTTATGTTTGCTTTTTTTATTATTTTATTTATTTATTTTATATATGCCGTATCAACAAATAATGTGAAATAAATAATTATTATTATGATTAACTGATTTTTTTGGAGTCCACACTAAAGATCGAAACATAAAATTGATAATACCTAGTTAACATAACTTAGGCCAATAATTATTTGGCTGTCAGTAATTTTCGTTTCAATTAAGTAGGCATAGTTTTACAAGGGAATGGTACTGGGTGGTCAATTTCCCAAGCAAAATCAGCTCTTTCAATTAGGCTGGACTGCCTGGTCCTATGTTATAATCAAACATGGCCACCTTCATATTAATTAAAAATATTAATTTTGTTTTGTTTGACTAGTAATTTGTCATTATAACGTGAGTTTTGGGTATCAAGCTTTTAGTCTTTTATTTACTAGTACAAACATGGACATGAATAAAAAAAAAATTGGTTAATACAAACATATACTTGTAATTCAACAATGTTATTTTATTTGACTTTAAACTGGAACATCAGCCATTACATATATTCTTTAAATTTTTTTAAAAAATATTTTTATTTCAATATATACATAAAAGAAAACAATACATGTCCTACTGAGTTGCCTACTGCAACTCGTCAGTAGGTGCATAAATACAAATTCAACTAAAAATAAAACTACACAATACATACCGTAGCGCACAAAAAAATTAAAATACATATAAATAAAAATACAATTCTAAAACTCAATATAATAATTCGCGCTCTAGCAACCAAGTTCTCAGCACGCGTCTCTCTTTTAAGCTTGTAAAATTAATTATTTTTTTAATACTTCTTGGTAGCATGTTACAGATTTTTGGTATACTGTACTGTGTATTGTACATCAGATTTCAGAATGACAAATCATGTTTTTTTTTAAAGGACACATCATAAAATAATGGTATACTTTACATATTAACTTATTTCAAGAAGCTACTTGCAATTAAAAATCCTGCTAAGATTTTTACTAAAGATATCAATATTTACAATCATTTCTATGTTATTGTAGAGTCTTAACATACGTGAAAATGAGTTGAATAAAGCCATATTGTTGTTAAACGTTGGCACTACTTTTACTTCAACTTTTCCTTGTTCGCATCCAATGGTGCATATAGCACTGAATTAGTACACCAAGAGCAATGAATCGTAATGATTTGTTATATGAAGGCAAGATAATCAGTCTTACTCTTTACTTTCAGTCCAGGCTATTGTACATAATGTAACAAAGCTCGTAGTACAATCCGATAACTGGTGAATCTACTTCATATTTAGAGTAGAATGTGTAATATGACTTTTAAATCTTAGTTGAAAAAGATTTTTTTTTTTCTTCTCATAAAAGCTTTTATAAGTACCGCAGATTTGCATGAATTCTTATTCAAATTGAGTTTTTTATAAATAGTATAAATCGTCGTCATACAAGAGAAAGTGACCAACTTACAAAGTGTAAATTTTTCAGGAGAGTCATTTAACCATTTTTATTTGTTATTGTTTTATTTTTATTTTTTAAATGGATCTTTTTAACAAGTTTAGATATTATATTTCCAACTTTAAAAACACTTGGGCATTTTTTCCAGGCAACCATTGTGTCAGTAAGTTGTCAAATAGTCATTTATCACGTTTTCGCGAAATATGCACTTGGTCACTTTCTCTTGTATGACGACGAAATATGACTAAAATAAATTACATTTGATAACAATTAATATTTGCATTTGAAAAAAAATCAACTTAATCAATTTTCTCGAAAACTACGGGTCAAATAAAAAATAATAATGTTACAAAATCGACTCCAAATATGATCTTGATTCACTGGTTTCCCGCTTGTACATCGAGTTTTGTTACTTGTATTTGTATTTAATAAATAAAAGTTGTGAAATTGATACAGATGACCATGTTTGATTTCAAGCGTCATACTAGACTCGCTCTATCACCCCAGCCTACTCCACCCCCCACCCCCCACCCCTTACCCGCCGGTATATCGCCACCTCACAGATGTTGTTTTCATGCTCTGCGCCCCCAGTTTCCTTGCCAACGATAATTGAATAGGTAATTTTGCAAACGATATGCTTCTGCAGGGGTAATTATATAATAATATTAGGACAATAAGAAACACACTTTTATGTAACATGGCTACTTCGTCGTAAAGGAATGGGTATTATGATTGACAGAACCTTCGAAGTATTATTTTTATTCGAGTAGAGCGGGGTATAACGAAATTTGACTTATTATTACTACCATCAAAAAATGAAACAACGCCGTTTTCGATTTACTAAACTATTAATTTAATTTTTAATTTTATTAATTTATTTTTTTGTAAATACAGTTGTGTACATTGGCGAATTCATTGCCTAGTTGGCTATTTCTCCAACATACCAATAATGTAGTGCGAGCACACATATTATCACACTCAACGTCTGCCTAGGATAGAAGGGAGGTAAAAACAGGAATAAAATTTAAGGAAGAGATGGAAAATGCCTTGTTTTAAAAGAAATGACTGTTTCGGCTTCCTTTATAGCATTTGGGAGTTGATTCCATATTCGAGCCTCATGCACTGTAAAAAACTCGAAGTAAAAGGAAAAAATAACTGTCTTTTTTTTAAATGTTATTAATTCTGGTGTCCTGCTCAAGATCAGGGCAGAGGCCACCAATATATTAAGCGTTTATCGACCTTGTTTCGAAAATTATTTATCAATGGATTTTTATAATAAATATTCCTGCTCAAGTTTTTAATTTTTTATTATTATTTTGTTTTGTCAGAGAACATACAGCTTTTACAAATAAAAAGAAGTACATAGTTAATAAAGGTTAAATTAATGTAAACTTGCAAAATAAACAAGACGAAAGGTACTAGGAGCGATTGCAGACTAATTAGCCGACTGCAACGGACTTGATAAAGATGTTATAACTACAAGTGATTACGTCAACATCACCAAAACTGTCATTATAGGGTGCTCAGCTACTCCTGAGAACATTATTCTTCAAGTAGTTCCTAGAGCAATGTCGAATATGGCACGGCACATAAAAAGTGCGGGGTGACAAGTTCTATGAACGTGTGTTCTGTATGAATTTTTTTCCATAATTTGAGAGCAGTAAATCTCGTCATGTAAAATCTTACAGAGAAAGCTCATGTTAGTTAGCGTCTGTTTTGTAGTTGAAAATGTAAAAGAGTTTTCATAAATTTATATGTGTTATGTCTTTCAATTGTTAAACTCTAGTACGAAGTTGATATTCAAATTAATATCCAACATACCGTGTCGTTTAAAATGTCTCTTTCTGCCATTTTTTGGCACGAATCCCACTAATTTACACATCGCGCTGCCATATTGTTCCACGGAAGGGGAAACAATAACTGCGAAACACTAATTAAATTTAAACGTAAAATAATGTAACACGAGTCATTCCATTAACTACATTAACTACATTAACGAGAGTAATATATTTCGTAGAATTAGAACATTTATTACGGCTTTAATATAGTGAGGATTTTATTGAGTTTCTAAATTACTCTTACTTACGAGTACAATAGATTATCAGATTATCATAAAAAATCGAAAAAAACAATATAAGAGTAAAATGTAACATGACAGATCGTGATCTTTTTCTGAAGATTATGATAAATTACTAACCAAACCGTATGGTTGGTTATCACAAACCTTTTATTTAATAATTTAACATACGGAAAAAAAAATAAACAGAATGGGATCACATTTCATTCGTAAGTAGCGCATTTAAAAATCATTTTATCGATTTATTTGATCATTTAAAATTTAAATAATCAAAACCATCTATCAATTTTCAAAGAGAATAAAGAGAGCGTGGATTCTAATATCCAGGGATAATCAAAACCATCTATCAATTTTCAAAGAGAATAAAGAGAACGTGGATTTTAATATCCAGGGTATTCAGATTATTTTAAGTTTTTTCGAAATTAGAACATTTATTTACATGTGATTTTCATATTAATATTTCATGTGTGATTTGGACTAGTTTTGAAGCGTAAGACGGATCATTTTACCTTCATGTAATAGCAAAATGATCAAGTACACTGCATTTGGTGTACAAATGCAGTGTCCTATGCACCATTGGGTGTGTATAAGGGAAAGTATCACACATGAAAATATTAAAATAAAAATCACATGTAAATAAAATATTTCTTGTTGACCCCCCCTACGGAAATCGAGCTACGAGTCGAAAAAATACCTCAGCCGATTCATAATATTAATGATATTCAATTCACAAGACTCCAGAATAAAGCCCCAGACTAAAACAAGGCGTAAAACAGTGTAAATATTTATCTGCTTAGGTTATTTTTTCCCACAGTGAAATAAGGTTTTATCGTTCTAAAATAAATATTTCCCAAGCTTTATAAGCTCCTATACTATTGAATTATGTAAACAATACAAATTTAATATCCAGTGGCAATGTTCCAATATGTGCTACATCCGGCCCCTTTGCGCCCAGAAATACCATGGGAAAACCGTAATAGGCCACTAGGACGAAGGGTTCTGAGAAAAATATTCTAAATTGCGAAGTTTGCGTATGATTTCGATGGGATCTCTCTGTAGACACGCACGCTATTGCTAACTCCGCTATTCTCCGCCTAAATTACACGTTTCTTAGCACGTTCTACCCACAAATATTCCCAGGTTTTCTGTATTGCCTTTTATTTTTGTTTTTCAAAGAAGAAGTGGAATTTTAACAATATGCGTAGTAAGGGAGAGTACCTTTTAATTTTTTGCAACCTAGTTGCAACCTTTTGGGTGGGTTAACAGTACTTTGCCGTTTTAGTAAAACATTTTTTTACAATTTTATCAAAAAATCCTTTTTTTAAATTTAGATATAATCATTTTTAAGGTGAACTTTTTGAAAGAAGCAAAATTGGCAGTACACAACGGAGTTCTAGTACCAACCCTTATGTATGGGAGTGAAGCGTAGTGTTGGAAAAAGAAGGAAGAAAGCAGACTGAATGCTGTTGAAATGCGATCTCTCAGGCGAATGTGTGGTAAGACTATGTATGATAGGTGCACAAATGTCGAAATAAGAGCAGAGCGCAAGACAAAAAGGACTTTTACAATGGTTTGGTCATGTGGAGCGAATGAGTGATGAAAGAACGACTAAAAGAAGTTTAAATGCAAGTGTGCCTGGGTGTAGAAGCCGAGGAAGGCCGAGAAAGACGTGTTATGACCAAGTACGAGGAGTATTTGAAAGTGAACATGTGAAAAGTCGGAATAATTAGCGTATGTGCATGAGAAGATGTATGAATGTAGAGGAAGCAAAGTAAGTATGCCAGGAGAGAATGTTATGGCGTTTCTATCCTCTCTGCCTACCCCTACGGAGAACGGCGTGATGGTTAATTAGTATGTACTCTGATAAAATAAAATTTAAAAAAAATAATAATAATAGTTTAGAAAAAATAATTTTAAAAAATCAAAACAAAAAATAATATATAAATAAAAATAATTTTAGAATACCAAAATTTCTTTATGCGAACTATGTAGGTATATATATTCTAGAAACTTAACTTTAAAGAAATCACAAGTCAAGACATGTGTCAAGCGAAAAAATTAAATCTAAGTCAGTTGAAGTTCTGTAGTCTTGAAATGTCACGCGACAGAGTATGCGAGTCGCGCGTACGAGCAGAATGTAAAGCACGCCAGGCGAAGTTGAGACGCGTTGCTGAGTGCTTCTCTAAACTTGGCTTGATATTTCAGCCTTCACTCAAAGCTCGCAATTAAACCTCCCCTCACGTGATGTTTCACTGTCTACCTGATGTCAAGGCGGCTGATTTAATATGTGTCAGAACGTTGTGAAGGAAATTTATAGTTTCGTAATTAATTTGTCCAATTTTTTTTAAATTTGTTTTTACGGCATTTAACAGAGAATTCACATAAAATGTTTTATGAATTGTGTACCTACAGTTAATATTGCAGTTTTTGTAATAATAACCATTTAATATTTGATACATGCATACATAAAAAACTTTGAAAAAACAAAAAACGAATAGGTATAATACAAAATAATAACAGAACAGCTCTACTCGCATTGTTATTATTATTTTATTTAAAAAAAAAAAATTTAAACAGATTTTTTTTTATTTACAAAGTAATACAATAAAAACACACATTTTATATTAAAATAAATAAACAAATGATTATAATGAGTTTTGATTCTTATATATAAATAAAAATTACGTGTACCTACTATGCCTAGGACTTTTATATATTTTTTAAATCGTTTAAATGCTATTGGCTAGTTTACACATTGTAGTGTCCATCTTTTGGACTGATGTGTAAAAATTATATAGTGGGCGTTCATATAGTAATCACTAACCCAAGTTTGATTTTAATATTTTAATATTCTGACTTCAAACAAACTCAAAACAGCGTTTTTGGTGTTCGGTGATTTCTGTCTGAACGCCCACGATATTATATGTGATAAATTCTCACAGTTTAAAATAACCAAGAAAAACTTCATCTGCAGCATTTACAGATTTACGTGATGCTTTTTGGTTTAAGGTTTTAGATTTAAGACTATCTCTCTTGATAAATCATCAAAATACCCAATTTACATATAACCTAAATCCGTTCCAAGCAAGGACTTCCAATATTAGTAATTATTCTACCCGAAACACAAGTAACGAACAAAGATAATAAATAACAAGAATTTCCCATATATATTTCTTTACACCTAATTCACACGTTTATTTATAAACTAATCGTCTTAATATTTAAAACTGCTAAAACTGCTGGTCACAAAATCACCATCGGCAGAGACAATCAGACCAGCGAGGTGGATAAATATCTCTTGGGTGGCTTTTGGAAAGCTAAATTCCACATTCCGAAGCTCCATTCCCAACTCACTCAAGACTCGAGTATTTAACCTTACTTTATGGCGCGGAAACAATGACGCTGACCAAGCAATCCTCCCATAAATTGCAAGTTGCACAGAGGAGCATGGAGAGGATTATGCTTGGAATAACATTAAGAGACCGAAAAAGGAACGATTGGATCCGACGCCAGACAAAGGTCTGCGACGTGGTGCAGCGAATTGCTTGGTTGAAGTGGAAATGGGCCGGTCACATAGCCAGAATGACGGACGACAGATGGACGAACCCGTTCTGGTGTGGAGACCGAGGAACCAGAGTCCTCAAGGACGTCCACCGATGAGATGGGTGGACGACATCAGGAAGTCTGCTGAAAGACAGTGGATGGGGACGGCGCAGGATCGGGAGGAGTGGAGACGGCAGGGGGAGGCCTATGTCCAGCAGTGGTCCTCAACGGGCTGAGATGATTGATGAGCAGAAAACCAAAAATATCTCATAAGATTGTAAATATCTGTGTTCGTAGCCGTTTTTTTCTTCAAAATTAAAATACATCAATTATTGTTTCCAGGGTTAACGTGCCACCGCCGCCATGCCTGGCGCCCGCGCCCGGTTATGGCTGCCCACCCTGTGCCTCGTGTGGGCCCTCGCCCCCGCGGGGGCGCTGCGTTGCGAGAGGACCCCCGAGGGCCGTATGGGGGGTAGAGCCCGCATTGACGGCCGGTACTTCATCAAGATCTCCGGCAACACGGACAGCTATGTTCCGAATACAGTGTACACAGGTGAGCAACTCTTTAATTATTGATATAAATGTATATTACATTTTTGTAACTGAAATGCAACTTATTCCTAATTACTAAACCTACTTCGCTTTCGCTAAACTTAAGGCAGTTTCCGGCTTTTTAGGTAGTCTACGTAAAATTCGAGAGCCGCCACCATTTGCCTATTTTACAATGTAGTTTTCGGCATCCGTCGACTGTTGACAATTCAATAAGTTTGCGCGAGCTGCGGGACGTAGCGTACTTGGCTAAGACGCACGGGACTCACGATCGCTTACTGGAGGGTTTCCGGGATTTCGCTCCACCGGGGAGCGGATAACTAAATGAAAAAAATTTAAAGTGATTTTTCAATAAAAATTCGGAGGTTTTTGTTTAACACAGTTTTCACGCGAAATATTTGATAAGTTTAGCGGCCTCCGTGGCGTAATGGCTAAGACGCTAGACTCACGATACGGAGGTTCCGGGTTCGACACTAAAGCGAAAGACTTATCATCTTAACTTTATGTATAAAAAAAGTCTTAACTTGATCAAGCAGAATTGGGTGCGGATAAGAAGCTTAAATAAAAGAGTTATTTCAGTAGATTTGGGATACCAAAATGATTTTAATTCTGTGTTAGTAATAGTAGAATGAGTTGGGATTAGTTATATATTTTAAGTTGAGATTTTTTTCTCTGTAGCAAACAAAACTTCAATGATATCTAAATTTATATTCAACTAATTAAAACATGATACACAATATAAAGTATTCAATCTTCAAGTTTTGCGTAGATATTTCTCTTAGCATATTTTGCGATAGTTTTTAATGGTAACTTGGCCAATAAATTAATGGTGACGAACTTTATAAGCAGCCGTCTCTTTTAATCTCACAGATATTTTTGTCGGTTGATTAATGTAATAAATTAATATTTATACGCTATGCCTTTATATCTGTAAAAAAGTTGGTCAGCCTCTAAAAACCACGGAACACACAAGTTGATTATTAATTACATTTGTTTTGACAAAATCAGTTCCTTTTTTGCGTAAGAAAATCAAAATGAAAATTGTTTAAAAGCTTCACTCGCAGAAAAAGTTATTTTCTTGGAGAATTTCTTGAAAACAGTACATAACTTAAGTTGCAATGGGGGGACCAAATATTTCTACACAACCTAATTTCAAGTATTCACGCAATCTTCTTTATTTGCTAACAAATAACGAACACATTTCCGTTTTTCTTTATATATGTTTTCCCATGTAAAGAAAACAGGAAGGACCTACTTTTTTAAGAAGATGTTTTTCAATCGAGTGACTTATTATGTTAAACTTAAACGTTTAAAAATTCATCCACAAATTTAAAACATTCGTCGAGAGACAAAAGCATTCTCATTTAAACGTTTTTTTTTTTTTCGCAATTTCTTTGTTATAAGAGATAAGAGTAGGTACTATCTTGCGTTTTTTTAATTAGTTAAATAATATATGCCCATATTACGACTTATATATTTTGTAGGTAATTGATGATGTTTAAAAAAAATATATTGCAGTTTTTTCGCTATCTACTGTATTTGTCTTATGAAATGTTTATTATTGAATTTCGTATTTTTTCTCTTGATGTCCTCTGTCTAAATAGAGTAAATTGTAAAAAACGTGAATTGTACATTTATTAAGACTTCTTTGAGTATGAAATTATAGAAACCTATTTCTCTTGAAACAAAACAGCAAATATACATTTGTTAATTTTTCTAAAAGCTTTCGTGGGGTATGCTTGTTTGGACTATGTTTTCCCAACTAATTATTAAATAAAGCGTCGGTGAAATGCTGAAAAGGAGAGTTTTTCGGAATGCTTAGTTTGTGTTGAAATAATTATTCCATAAATTAGCAAGTCGGGTGTTGGCGGGATGGTGCCGTATAAACCAGTTTGCTAAATGCTTCTACGTGAAATATTGCCTGAGAAACAGATTTACTTTACCTTCGAGAGTTCTCTACCAACTATGGGACTACAGAATATACCTAGGGTTGTCTTACTCTGCCCTTAGCCCTGGTATAAGGGCATGAATGAGATGTAAGTTCCACCCCTTGTGCATGATTCGTGACTTAAGGGAGCGATGAAGGTTGGAGCTGACAAATCAACATTTTCTCATTAATTTCGCCCTAGCTGGCTTAATATTCAAAATAGCCTACTTAATCTTCATCGCCACGCATTCAACCGAAAGTAAGACAGGATAAAATTCTTTTTCTTAGTAAAAATGATATTGAGATTTTGTTAAACTATGTAAAACTTTCAAATTATTTTTAAATATAAAATTTAACAATCGTCATTCTAAGGGATCTACATTCTACTACACATACTTTAGTCTACTAGTAGTAATTTAGAAAAATAATTTCGTGTGTTTTTTAAATACAAAATATGAATATGTTTTTTTTTTTTATTTGGGAACTCATTATCAAACATTGATACATAATAACAATAAAAAAAACACTTTGAGATACAAGACTACGAAAAAATAATGAGTAATGTGAGAGTAAATAGCTATATGTTTGAGTGAATGTAATGATGAATTCATTAAATAAATTTAGTAAAAATGAATTCATTTTTGTTTTTAAATTCAGTAAAAATGAATTCATTATTGTGTAAAAATGAATAAACTATATTAGTCAGTTTTGCGTTGACGCTAGATTATATTCTGGGAATGATAAGCGAGCATCTATATTCAATTTCAATAATAACATTAATATTTTAAATCGTTGGGATAACTCCAAACTATTATTCACAGTTTTTTACACTGCGGTTTTAGAAGAAAAACTTTTATGTATATTTTCTCTACTCCTTTCACCTCGTGTATCTTTTTTGTTAAAAACAAATAAACAAAAACAGAATAAATGTAAATTTCTGTTTGGGATACAACGATAAAGAGCGGGAGGATTTTCATTACGAAAAGGTTTTTCTCTTCCTGATATTACCCGCTTTAGGGCGTAAATAAAGTGACCATCCATATTACAGTAAATAGAGTAATTTATTCTGAGGCTGGTCAAATGGAAGGGAATTATCTTGCGATGTCTCGGAATTACCTGTTTTTTGCCACCCCCATAACGAATGCCGCTCAGATTAGTTTCAAGTTGACATCGTGATAGGTAATAGTTTGAATTAAAAAATAATATTATTTATATTATCACCATTAACTTTGTAAATCATTGTAAACTTTTTCTAAAAAAAAAAATCACTTACTTTTTTTGATTCACTTTTTATTTGAGTTATCACTAACTAGTTTCATACCACCGTACCATCAAAGAGCTAACATAGAAATCACAAAGTAAAACTAAAAGAATCTTAACGTTATTTTTGTACCATTTGCAGTCACTAGAATTCGCTTTTTCAATAAATATTTAATAAACCATTTGACTATAATGCTATAAGGCTCGTAATTTGTTAAGAATTTTGTGGCAAAATTTTTATTATATTATTTTTAATATTATTTTCTTTAATTAACATACATTTTTGATTTTATTATGTTACAGCCATATTTATTATGGATTGTACTAATAAAAAAGTTATCAAACAAAGTGGTTATTTTGTGCATGGAAAATGATTTTTATTTTATTACAAATATCAATGAGTTTTTAACTGAGCAATCGATAAACGGATAGCGCAGATGGAATTGGATTATGTTTCGTAAAAACAACATTTAAAGAAAAAAAAAATCGCGTAAGAACGTATTGTAAGAAAAAGTCCCGATAGATCTGTGATAAATTCAGCCTAAATTCTAAGCAAATTGTGCGCCATTTTACACAGTAATGTAGTAATTTCACAATATCCGCCATTGCTGTAAAGCTCATAACGGAAGCGGCACGAATGACACGGAAGCTTGTTAGTGAAAGGGGGGGAGGGGGTGTTTTTCACCCACCTATCACTTTTCATCCATTCCGAATAACGACGCGCTTTATTTCCGCCATACAACTCGCTGGGGGCATCAAGCCTCCCGCATTATGCCAGCAACGGTGATAATTCTAAGCCAAATATCACATCATAATCAGGGTTAGGGACTCTACACACTGTCCCTAGCTATCATTTTCATGCATTGTTTTGTGACAATACTACAAAAGATCTGTATCAATTGTCACAATAATTTGTTAAGAACCATTTCGCAAAGGTTCTGCTAACTGCTGCCTCACACCACGTGACTCGCGGCGCTTTCCCATACAAACGTATTTCTCGATTTTCTCCCTGGAATTTAACATTGGAGCAATGATTTTTTTCACACTTTTTAGATATCGACCAGATGCGTGTTTGTATTGTCTTATTTTTTAAATAATTTCTGTATCTCTTTTAACATATAAAATATTAAAAAAATAAGACGATGCAAACACGCATCTACT
The DNA here is from genome assembly GCA_022494985.1 of Micrasema minimum. Lineage (NCBI taxonomy): Eukaryota > Metazoa > Arthropoda > Insecta > Trichoptera > Brachycentridae > Micrasema > Micrasema minimum. Next base: position 12,923 of record JAGVSP010001766.1, read on the forward strand.
TGATATCTAAGATGCGTTCAAAAAACATAGCCATAATGTTAAATTCCAGGGAGAAAATCGAGGAATACGTTTGTGTGGGAAGCGGTCGCGAATCACGTGGTGTGGTATGCACTTAATGGTAGATATTATTGAGGTATCACATAAAATATGTCCGTTTTTAAATATTATTCATTTATTTATTTGAACCACCTCAATAGACTGGGTGTACCAATTATATTAGGAAATAACATCACAAACACCGAAGCTCGAGAAATTTTTATTTTTATTTTTGTGTTAGCAAACTGCGCCCCTGCGATAGTCGTACTCTGGTACGAGTAAATAATGTAATTTTGTTGAATATTGCATAACAATTCTGTCGAGAGCAATTCCACGTAATTCCCATTTTGAATGACTCTAATATACGCACATACGCATGCTGAGTACCTACCTTGCAAAGCCTTTCAAGATCATAATTATTAAATAAATAAACAAATTACATCATTTCAAAAATATACCTCAAAAATGTACGTTTACGTGACAATTCCAAGGCATGTAAATAAAAATATTATGTCATCATTGTTGTCCGTTATTTTTCAGGGGTGGTATACAAGTTTTTGTTCAATTCCTTCATCACAACATCAGCCCTAATAACGTTTCTTCCCTCTAACTGTTTATTCCAGAAAAAAGGGTCCTTTCCAAAAAAAAAATCAATGAAATTCTACTTAATCGTTTGTTAGATCCATTAGAAAATTTCGATTTCCGTATTCCGTTTTCATTCCTAATATAAACTATAACATAATGGCTTCGAACATGAATTTCTTGGAGGGGCGTTTCCATGCAAATTTTCTAAAAATATTCGCTTCCTAGGGTTAATTTCATAACACCACTTATTATCAAATTCTACCGTCTACTCCAGCACTTAGGCCGATACACGAATCGTGTGACGTAGATGTCTAGTGATGACGTAGATGTCTAGTGATCACGTAAATGACGAAGTGGGTAACTAGACACCTCAGACACGGTAGTATTTTTCAAGTTTGGAATGTCACTTCTCTTAAATTCGTGTTCGAAGCAAAATGGTGATTTTTTTTGCTTATAATCCTCTTATCTGCTATAACTTGAATCGGTAAATATATGTGACATGATTTCTATAGTGCTATTTTAATATTAGTTGTGCATAACTTCTCGTAATAAGTGTGGAATGCACGGCAGTAATTACTAAATATTCAAATTGTACGCATCAAATAATTATAATACCTATTTTTCTGTAATTACTACCTCAAAACATATTTCTTTAAAAATAATATAAAATAATTCTGTTCGTGCGAGTACGGCCTTACTTGAAATTCGGCGATACAGCTGTCTATACCGTAGGCGTAGGCTATCTTCATGAAACATGGCCGAAATAAGTCTCCGGATATTTGACCGTTACATTAAAGTCAATGCGACCCTATTCCGATGCCGGCGTCGTTAGACTTACCGACCTACTGAATACCCCTCGTTATTTTGATTTTCATCATTTGCTTTATTGTGGTAAAAGTAATTCAACAAAGGGTAACAAATGTGCCCCCTAAGTGTATCTTGTGAGTGATTTGACTTTTCTTTCTGGTTCTAACCATTACCATTGTTATATCTCTCGGTATATTTATTTATATGTAGAGAATTTATGTAGCCTTAAGGCTGTAAGTTTATATTAATATGTACATGTTTTTGGCGTAATAAGCAAAAACCTTATTTTTTCGGGAATGCGGTAAATACAACGAATTGTAAAAATATTTTTTGTCACAAGATAATATAGCATCGAATAATATTCGTGTTCAGTTTTATTAAAAACGAGGTTTACTTTTTATTACGTACAAAATTATATTCTATTGTACGTAACGTAAGTACTTTTATATTTAATGAAATTATTTATCATCATCTTCCGTTCATGTAATAAAATGATCAAGATACACTGCACTTGGTATACCGATGCAGTGTCCTTGCATCTTTGGGTGTGGAAATCAATGGAAAGTAGTAATACTAGTAGAAATTATTTTTATAATTGTACTTACTAAAAATGAATTTCAGTCGACTTTACATCCCTCATAACTCATAGGCATATCCTATTCGTGGGTATTAACATGTATGATACATTTTTTGTTTGTTGAAGTTATTTAAGTTCAAGTGACAGTTCTAACATTGCTCAATTTTATAATATAATAATATAATTAACAAATTTTTAATTTATCAAAATTATTATTAATCATGAAATATTATGAAAATAAATCCGGTGCCCTAAATATTTTTAGTTTTATTTACATAACATACGGTCGCCGATGCATAAATTATTTATTTGTCCAACAATATTATACAAAGTTAACACTTTTCTAAAAATATCACAAGTTCTAGAATTTCAGACACTTTGAAAATGCTGAAGATGTTAATTCTCTCTTTACATTGCTTCTACCCGGTTAACTCAGATTCCTGAAAACTGAAAGTCACGTCCCTCCGGTCAGACTGTAGAATGCAAGGAGAAGAGACTTCCATTTTACACGATTTGTTGAAAACTGTACCAAATTGCATCCGTGTCAGAAACTTCGCGCCAGTACACGAAATTTTAAGCGTCTCTGACTTCTTTCAGACTTTTCATGGCAGAAATATATTTATATATTGAATATTCATCTCATGGCGTTTACTTACAGACATTTTTTGTTAAAAAACAAAAGCAAACCTCGGTAATTCAAACATTAGCAAGGATGTCTGTTAAAGTTATGCTATTTTTTCGTAAATCGAAGCGTAAAATTTATGCCTATCATTCAAACCTATGTTTTCTTCAATACAGTGAGTTCATTGTTTCGATGTCTCAACAGAGACAGAGAAACTCTAGAAACGAGTGAGGATTATTAAGGCGTTTACTGGGCTTATGACCTGTCGTTGGCTGGGTTAAGTGGCCACTTGACGTTTTTCAACATTTCCCATTCCGCCTATCATGTGATAACCATATATTACAAATTTCGGAACACCTATTAGTATGAATTATCACACGTCGTTTCACTTTAATGAGATCTTTTTCAATGGTGACATCTGTTGAGAAAATTGCTAAGCATATGGCCATCAACTTTTTTTGAGGAAGATGACGGGCGGAATGGGAACGTGGAAAATCTGTTTTTTTTTAAAATAAAAATTCAACGAAGTTACAAACAAAAATAAATCTTTATAATACTTTCCTCGGCTAGGCTCCAAATGTATAGCGCATTATTTTGTTATTGTGATACTTTGTATAAAATAGAATATAGGGCAAATGCACTCTAGTAGCTCTGAACAAATCAATATTGTACATCAAGGCTGCATGTCTCTAGATGTCGCCTGACTTCCTATTGGAAATAGTTCAATAAATATCATAAATTATGCATTCTTTCATGCAGTGATTTATTAGATTTGATGAACAATATTTGTTTATATTCCTGTATAGCGTCCCGACTTAACACATCTAGCAAGTCGGGACATGGAAACTACAAACTGTGCAACTGTATATTGAATAAAAAATGATAAACAATACAGTATTTAACGCACCTACTGCATTTAGAAAAGATGGATAAAGGATTTTTTTTAAATTCTTGTTTTATTAGTTTAATCACTACTTTTGGAATAATTTACTATCGTTATGATTGCAACATTATGAGCTTTATGTATTCATTTTATTGTACAGCGGTTTTCACATATTTATTCTGAAAAAAAATTATACGAGCTACGAAAGTTTACTACTACTACTATCCCTTATCCAAACCCAATGGTGCATAGGGCACTGCATTGGTACACCAAGTGCAGTGTATCTTGATCATTTTAATACATGAAGATAAGGTGATCAGCCTTACGCTTCTGAACAGTCCAAGGTATCACACATGAAATATTAATATGAAAATCACATATAAATCAATATTTCATGTTGACCCCCTACGGGAATCGAACCCGCGACCTCATGCACAGTAGCCAAATGCGCTACCACTATGCCACGAGGCGGACAAAAGTTTACCTTATATGAATGAATAAATACTTAGGTACCTTTTTTCTATATTCTAAATGTGTAATTTTATTTGGCATTACATATTTTATTTTTGACTATATAAAGTAATATTTCTTAAGCTACATAATTGATGTATTTGAGATATTTTTTAAAATAATTCATTTTATTTTATTTGTAATTCAAAATGTTACAATCTTTTACTTTAAATTGGAACATCTTTACATATCCATATTTTACATCAAATTACAGAATTATACATCATGCTTTTTTAAAAGTATAAAATAACAAAATTACATACATATTAACTTATTTTAAGAAGGTACTTGCATTCAAAGTCCTGCTAAACTCACAATATTTACATTCATTTCTATGTTATTTCTGAGTCTTAACATACGTGATAATAAGTTGAAAAATCCATATTGTTGTTAAACGTTAGTACAGAAAATAGTTCTCATAGCATAGTACGTACGTAATATTTGTACTTGACTAATATCCTTAATTAATTAATCAATTAAATCATAAGTACCTGAGAATGCCTTTGTTGAATCATGGTAACAGTTGGTGATGGTATTTCCTAGGTAATGGAGTGAGTAACGTTGATTGGATAAGTGCGTAAGACTGATCAACATACCTTAATTTAATTAGCCCGAGTAGTATAAATACTCGTATCAGTACAACACAACTAATATTTAAGGAATAATATCATTTCATTCCACGGTTCTAGTAATATTTAAGACATAATATCGTTTCATTCCACTGTTCTAGTAATATTTAAGACGTAATATCATTTTATTTCACTGTTCTAATCATATTTAAGACATAATATCATTTCAATCTAGTGCTCAAAAACAGTGAGAAATTATTGTTGACAGAAATTAATAATATGCTTCAGACGTCCATATTTTTTTTAAGTATTTTTTTTTGTATCTATACACATACACAGAAAGCTATGTGTTTTATTTCGGATTAGAAAGTACTTTTCACGATAAAGGAGGGTTGTAATGGAGTAAATTGACTGAAAAAAAACGTATTGCTGGCAGTATTCAGAAGTCCATAGGGGCTTTCCCAAAAATCGATGGGGATGGGGAGGCTTCTCAAGTCATTAATAATTAGTCGACTGGGGAGGGCATTGACATAAATAAGAAAACGTTAATTAGGTTAGATAGCAAAATTACTAAATTATCATAATAACTTTTCAAATTTTTTTCTCAACACCAGGTAAATCATCATTATTAATTTCCCTTATCCGCACTCAATGGTGGATTGGGCGCTGCATTGGTACACCACGTGCAGTGTATCTTGATACTGTTATTACATGAAGGTAAGAAGATCAGTCTTAAGCTTCAGAACCAGTCCAAGGCATCACATATGAAATGTTAATATGAAAATCACATGTAAATAAATCATCACTACAAATATTTTTTTAAAATGCTTGATATTATAATTATCTAAATGCTAGTTTCTCTACCACTGTTAAACAGGGCTGTTTATTGAAAATTTAGTTATTAAAATTTTGTTATTTTTTATCTAAATATATGTGCAAATAAGTTGAGATTTGAATACCTTTTTTTGTATATACAACGAAATTTAGATGACCAGGAAATAATCTATTTCCATTTTCTTATTAGCCTTTTTGATTGAGCACAATATTGAAATTACACGCTGAAGTGGGTTTTGAAGGCTGATTTCAAGGTTTAACAATATAAAAAGGGGGGGGGGGGGGGGGAATCAATATCATACAGAAAGGCGGATAAGGTTTGGCAGGGTTCGCTATTCACAAGCATCACGTCAAACCCTCATTTTTTCACGGCAAGCGGAATCGCTTTTAAAGGTAAATCATTTATCTCTAATACATCCGGGTCAACTATATTGGAGGTAAATCGTAAACTTCCAGCTCTATCTGTCTAGAGAAGAGAAACCTAAAGTTTGTTAATTAACCTACCAGACGGGAACCTAACGTTTAGCAAGTTTAGGGCGAACGATTCAACACAACTTTTTGCGAATCTCACTAGGTGACTTTCCATATTTTCCAATTGGATTATTCCAAATTGGAGGTAAATATAGTTATAGACATCGTTTTAATACCGATTCCGAATGAGCGCACAAAATTCGGGGAGCGCGCTTTTGCGGTTGCGGGCCCTATGGCTTTGAAAGCTCTCCCACCAAAAGTGCGCATCTGTGAGAGTGAAGTGATTGTTCGAAAGAATATGAGGTTAATCTTTTGATTAATGTGTTTTGTACTCAAATAATGAGTTTCATTTACTTAAAATTTCCCGATCCGTTAATTCAATCTTTTAAGCGCCCTTGAGGTATATTTATACGAAAACGGCACTATGTAAATTATCCACGATAATAATAAAATTAATTATCTATCTATTTTCTTGGTGTAAAAATGCTGTAATCTATAATTTAGCATTAAGTGTAGATTATGAAATAAATAATATATCAGTCATCGGTTGTCTGGTATTTTTAAGGACGAATCAATGTTTTTCAAATATAGAAAAGTGAAAGGATTCTTTCAAGTTGTTTTATCGCCTGCCTAGACTGTAAAACTCGTACCTCCATTAACTCGTACCTCTTCATAACCTCCATTAACCGCAATTTCAGACATATAAAAAAAAAAACATTTTTTTTATATTTAGTTTTTATAAATACTTATTGTTGTACGTACACCTATCAATACGTATTTTTAATATATAAATTTTTTTCAAAATAAATAATGCACAAATTACGTTACAATAAGTCTCTTCATTGTAAATTGCCGTTCATGGAGTTACTAGTTTTACAGATTAAGGTGGAGTTATGATTTTATTAAAAAGTTGAAGTTTATCGGTGGTCGATCACTTATCTTGCAGGCATCATTGTGGAATCCATATGCTCTACATACGGAGCAAAAATAGATAGACGATGACGTTAATACAAAACATCGTAAATAATGAGAAATAAAATTTCTTTTTAAGCGTTTTTTGAGTGGGTCATTCTCCTAAAAGTGTAATTTCTTAACCGAATGCTGTCTTAAACTTGATCAGCAAATCGTCTACACCTTTTTTTTAAAGGATATAAATTTGAAAATTTTAATTTACTGATCTTTCTTTATCCTTTTATTCCATGTCCATTTACCAAACAAAAAAGGCTGTAAACTGCGAAACACCCTTGGCAATCCTGCCAGTAAAGTTCCATAAGATTCTTACCAAACCGATGATTAAGTAAAGCTTTTAATTTATTCGTATCCCTAAGGTCCTTCTTTAGTATATTTCACCGCATTTACAAAAACAAAATGTTTATAAAACCTTGCTGCTTCGTTTGTTTGTTAGATTTTTTATAGACAGTAATTATAAGTAAAAGCTTTAAATATTTTCCACATTAGAAAATGCTGAAACGACATAAAGAACTTTAACACTTAACGTATTGTTCTTACTTTTTCCCTTAATAAAATCCTTATTTCAAAATCATTTTCTTACTATTGTTAGATTTCATTCTAAGAATTTCATTCAAGAAGAAAGTGAAAGTTAATCTTAATCTTATGTACAAACAAACAACTTAGTAATCAGCTGTGGATCATCAACATTTATTTTTATTTACGATTCCAATACTGGTCTATAATAAACACGAAAAGTTGTTGAATTTCTTGAAAATTTAAATTACAGTACTAGTTTAAAATATAGAGTGGCGATAGGTATTGATGAAGTTAAATCCTTGAATCTAGATAAGTTCAGAATGAGTTGACAACTTTCAACTCATTCGGTTCTTCTTCAGGACAACGTTAACAGTTTTTAGCAAAAGACTTAATTGAAACTTTTTCAATTACATTACGAAGTCCGTTAACGGTAAAATTTTCATGTCTATGAAGAGTTTTTAGAAAAGGTTTTTAATGAAAGTTAGACAAGAAGATCTTGCGAACAATTAATTATAGATATTATTTGAGCATTATTCAAAATTTATTAACTTGAACAGATAATTTCAAATACATAATAAATTGGAAATTATTTTACTAAGTCACATCATTAACGTCATCCACGTTTCACACATAAAATTTATTATAATATGAGTTAAAGAAAGTGGAATTTTGGAAGAGCATTGTGTCCGCCTCGTAGCATAGTGGTAGCGCATTTAGCTGCCGTGCAGGAGATCATGGTTTCGATTCACCATGAAATATTTAAATAAATTTCATGTGTGATACCTTGGACTGGTATTACTGAAGCGTAAGACAAGCGTAAGCGTAAGCGTAAGCATCTTGCTTTCATGTAATAAAATGATCAAGATACACTACATTTGGTGTGCCAATACAGTGCCTTATTTAGTAGAAGTTAATAAGAGACTCTTTTTATAAAAAAAGTTTAAACAAAAAACTTAAATACTACTTAATCAAAGTTTTAGTTAGTAACTGTGTACCCGCACTTTTGAACTACTTTCTTTTAAACAGTTTTAATTGGATTGTTATAAACGAGATCTAGTTGAATTACTTTCTAGAAATTTAAAAGAGCTTTTTAAAGCCCGAGAACGCCTCCCGCCCGACACCTTTCCGAACAAATTTGCAGTTAACTACCTTTTATTTCTATCTTTAATTCTCAAAGTTTCCCCCTCAGTTCAACGATGACTGCACAATCTCTATATATCCCGCTTTTAGTTCATTTCGGATACCCAAAACTTAGTAAGTCCCCCTTTACGAGAAAAGTATGGCGCCATATTTTTTCGTTTGAACTTTCTTTGTTTCACGAAACATAAGAAGGTCGCGTTTGAGCGGGATTTACGTCTAATGCAGACAAAACCACATTGTACGCTTGTTTAACTAATTTGGAAAGAAAATTCTGAAATCCTAACTTATTTTATTTTTATTTATTTAAGGACAGCCAAGAGACATACACTTATTTTTAATATATGCAGTATTAATTTTTAACACCAAGATGGTGTGGAAAAATAGTGTGTAAATTTGTTTTTGATATCTTCTCTACTAGGTGGCGTGTTGTGCACCTGTCTCAGAGAAGATATTTTACAATATTATAACTATTGAAAAGATGTAAAATTATGATATGGAGTTAGTACCAGAAACAGAGTTAATGGTGCCTTAAAATCGATAGTGGCAAATAAGAACTTATCGAAAGAAGCAAAATTAGCAGGACACAACGGAGTCTCTGGTACCAACTCTTATGTTATGGTAGTGAACCGTGGTGTAGGAAAAAGAAGGATGAAAGTAGACTGAATGCTGTTAAAATGCGATCTCTCAGGCGAATGTGTGGTAAGACTATGTATGATAGGTGTACAAATGTCGAAATTAGAGCAGATGTGCAAGGCTGAGATAAGCATTATCGACAAAATTAAGTAAAAGGCTTTTACGATGGTTTGGTCATGTGGAGCAAATGAGTGCTGAAAGAACGGCTAAAATAAGTTTTAATAGCAAGTGTGCTGGATGTAGAAGCCGGTGGAAGGCCGAGAAAAAACATGGCATGACCAAGTACGTCAAGTACTTGAAAAGTGGTCATGTGAAAAGTCGGAATAAACGGCGTTTGTGCATGAGAAGATGTATGCATGTAGAGGAAGCAAGGAAGTCTGTCAGGACAGAGTGGATGGCGTTGATCCTCTCAGCCTACGGGAAATGGCGTGATGGTTAGTTAGTTATATAATAATAGTATATTTTTATTAAAAATAATATTTTACTAGAATAACATTATCAGGTACTCTTGATTACACAAATACCATATTAAATTTAGTAAATTATGTAATTTATAACAAAAGAATTGCGGTATCTTTCTTCAAATTATCTAACGTAATATTATTAATATCTATTTATTCGATTATATTTATATTAAATTTCTCGTTTTGTTATTGTTATAGATCATCATTTCAGCCCGTTGATATAGATCAACTGTTGTTACTGTCCAACTGATCCTTGTTATAGATCATTCTGCGAAAAACCTGTAATTGGAAGCTTTTTTTCAATCAACATGATGTAAACTTATATTTTATTGTTCTCTGTTGGTTTTCCAAATAAAATAATTAAATGTATTGTTATACATGTTGCAAGATCTATTATTAATAAAATAGTTTCTACATTCGAAAATTTGAACTAATGTTTTTGCTTTATAACCTACAAAACAAGCATAATTTATAAACGCTGACCAAAGTATGTTGCAATTCATGTTATTCAAAGCAATTGATAATTTAAATGGGATGTATAATACTTTTACATCAAGATTTTAAAAAAAATATTATTTTACAAATGTACGTGGAAAAAAAATAAAACAAAAGCTTACAAACGTACGATGTTCACGTAAACCAGTATTGATTTTTTTTTTTTTAACGAAAGGTTATTCCAAATGAATTGACACAGATATTTATTTGATTACGTCTCTCTCAATTATCACTGACCACGTTAAAGTGCAAATTGTCAAAAATTTCACACATGAGTACTTTACAGTATCGTTTTAATGATTAATTGGATATGGTAATAAAATAGATTCAAGTAATACAGAATATCGCTTCACTATGCACACTACGTACCTACCAAACTACCAATATTAAATTGCCAATACAATTTGTATGGTAAAAAGGGTACACAATAGTTTTTATGCGATACTAGATATACGTTAAAATCTATGCTAGTATATATTGATTTTTTGGCTGGGTTAAGTGGCCACTTGACGTATTACAACATTCCCCATTCCGCTTAGTAATGAATATCCACACCAGGTAACATTTTAATTTTCCTTATATGTGACATGTTCCAAACGCATCCACATGTGAGTTGCTAACGACATCTATGTATTGACATTGAAGTTAACTTATTAGCATTTTACCCAGTAATCTTTACGCTCTAACATAGGTGAATGATGAATAGTAATGTCAACGCTTGTGAAATAACAATACATAAAAATACAGGTTAGCCTTTATATTTTAATAGTTTAAATGTTATACGCACCACACGTAGGTACTCTTGCTGTACGAAAACAGAGTCCCTATGCTAAAAAAAAAAGTATTAATAAGTAATTTAATCCGCAGACAAGCCCCCCGCTTGCAGGAAAAATAAATGCATTTATGTATTGTCCTATAAAAATATGTTTATTTCATTTTTTTTTTTTAATGCATCATTAGGTGTGCGAGTGGAAGTAATGACTTTTGCAAAACTTTTCTACAAAGCAAATATGTATGTATCCTATCTTTAGTGTTAATAGTTATAGACCAAAAATAATAATTTTGCTGTTACTAAAATGCAAAAACTGTTACGTCGATGTTACAAGATAATTTTTTTTATAAATAGAACAATCATAATAAACATGTATTTTAGTACAATTGTTTTTAATTATGAAGAAATGTAGTAAAATTTTTTTTTTGTCATGGATATTAATTAATCTACTTTTTTAATTAATTAATTCTACTCTCTTTCCGAGTCCCCTTCCAGACCAACTAGACTGCCTAAACTTTTTCACATACTAAAGTTAAAACAAATCACAGAATAATTCTACGATTCCTCGAATTTTGAAAGGCGTTTGATGATAAATTTAATAGCTTAGACATGCTTTAATACCCCATATAACAAATAAATAAAGGAACTTAAAAACTTACAGACTTAAGATGACAAATATTTATTTAACATTATAAGTAGATCTCTTAACTGTTTAAGCTACCTGCGGATACATATAATTGGATGGCAGGCATGTTATTGTTAATTATTAGTTTAAATATATATTATGTTTTACCTGTACATCTGTTTGTATCCCGAATAAAAATAAAATAAAAAATAAAAATATAATGTTATTGGTTTTATACATCGTTTCCCACGATGAGACCGCGAAACTCCCAGAGGGTGATTATTCATGATATTCTGAGAAAAAAAATCTTAATAAAGTTTTTCAAAAAACTCAATTCTAATTTCTTAAAAAAATTATTAAATATTGAATAAAAATTCACGCTTGTAATACCGTCCATTTTTGAACTGGCTAACACCACGTGACCTGCACCAATTTCAGATATGAAATTTCGAATTTTGAATGTCCGCACAAGGCAATTGGCGTTCGGTGACCAGAGCGGACCCCCACTCCTCCCCGCCCACCGCCACCCCGCCACCGCTAGCATTTCAAACAGAAGCCAGTATTACATAGTCGCTTTTTATTAATACCTTTTTTAAATTAATTATTAAAAATGCCCGGATCACCATGAACAATCACCCTCCGGAGTTTCGCGGTCTCATCGTGGGACACGGTGTATTCAGTTTATAGCAATGTTTCCTCGTGAGTCAAGACTTTTGGGTGGCGGTGGGAGCTAATTTTAATTATAAGGCAATTGTATAACGATATGTGATACATGCGAGATCTAGTTTTCTCGATCTCCAGCAATATTGGGTCGTATAAATATTCCAACAGCCTCGATCCCTTCCTCAGCTCGCTGCTTGAACCCAAATTAGAGAAGTCGACAGCGGGAAAAGCTGGCTCCTTCTCAAGTAGGAAGTTTATTAGATTTCCCGACATTTAATGGGATATGAAGGGTAATATTTCATTCGGTAGATAAACACAGCGTGTAAATGTACTCGGGGTGATAACTAATCAGAGGGAGAAGGCACTAATATTAGAAAATGAGTTTTTGATATTCCAATACAATAGGCAACGGAATAATCTAAATAATCTTAGGTAGGACTTTTATATATTAATTTTGTTATCATCATTTCGTCCCTAATTATTTTTTGGTATTCCATAATCGCAATTTCTCGCCAAAACAGGTCATAATATAAATATATGGTGGATGCGTATATTAACCAAATTTTGATGCAAATAGCACCTAAAATATAAAAAAAGTACATAACCACTTCACTCGTTCTACGCATCAACTATATATCAGTACGACCTTTTTGTGCACTTAGGGAGACGGGTGCTTTTATTCGTTTTTAAATGTTTTTTTTAAATATTCATCTTGAGATTTTTTTTTCACAGAAAAATTAAAAAAAAGTTAATTACTATTTAAACAAAAAAAATGCGGAATGTTAAAATATAGGACATTACCTTATTTCAATAATTGCATGTTGTATATAATTTCAATAGCTTTGCCAAAATAACATGTTTTTAATTTGATTAATCACAGTTAAACTAATAGAATACATCGAATCCTTTGTAAAAATATTTTTATTTTTATTTTGCTTCGAGTTCTTTTTACGTTGTTTTCGATTATTTTTCCTTCTGTAATAAGTAACCAATTTATGATCAGTTCCCTATTCACTATTTGGTTAAAGTAAGCGATAAGAGAAAAAACATGAAACAAATTATTATGTATGTTCAAGTTATTAAAACAACGAATCTCATTTGCTTGGTATACTTCACCTCAAGATGGCGCCTGCGACGGTGGCCGAAACGTCGGAGAAGACAAAAAAACATAACACGGATAATCCACAAAAAACCAAGCAAATAGAATCAACAACGACCGTGAAAATCTACGCACATATTTAACAAATCCCATATTTTATAAAAAATAATAAAAATATTATTTACATGACTTTAATAGGGGAATTAAATATTCCTAAATAGTAAGGCATTATTGCATCCTTATTGTTAATATTGTACTGTCCATTAATCACAAAGTGTAACTTCTATAATTATTTTATTTGTTAAATTTTCCGTCAGTGCATAATAATTTTCAAACAATACATATTAATTTCAGTTTAATTTAATTTAATAAAAAAGAAGCCGCCGTAAAAGTGTCCGCCTGGTAGCATAGTGTTAACGCATTTGGCTACCGTGCATGAGGTCGCGAGTTCTATTCTCGTAGGGGGTCAACATGAAATATTTATGCACGTGTGATTTCATGTGTGATTCCTTGGGCAGGTACTTAAGCGTAAGACTGATCATCCTACCTTCATGTAATAAAATGATCAAGATACACTGCACTTGGTGTACCGATGCAGTGCCCTATGCACTAATAAAAAAGATAATTGTTAAAACTACAGCGAAATAAGATAAAAGTTAATAAAAACACTATTTTCAAATTTCATTGTTTCAAAATGGATAGAACTAGTATCCTGTGATGTTCAAATGAGCTTTATTAAGCGAACGGTTTGTTTTTGAACACGGTTGGCCAGATACGCGTTGATATGGAAAAAAATGACGTTCAAATTTACGAAGCCTTTGAATATTGAAAACTTTTTTGTAAATGAATCACCTCACGGTTTTTCTCCCACAAAAAGCGGGAAAATATTGAGCTTTTTTCAAATTAATGCCCGAATGCTGAATGGAGTATTGATTTATTGAGAGGATTGGTGCTCGCTAGGAGCTAATGAATCAATCACTCTGGATTTTCGTTTAGGGTAACTGAGATAGGTTCATAAGAGAAAAACACCCCTGATAAGTTCGGATTACCCAACCTGATTACCTTTCAAGCCTCCGGCTGAAATGTATGCTAGAATAGCGCCGATGAATTTTTTATATGAAGCCGTAAAGCATCAGCCTTTTAAGTAATGTTCGTCAAAGCGTTAACCTTTCAAATTTCCGCGATATATTCAGATTGAAATTCTTTGAGCAGAAAATAATTGGTTTTCGTTACTTAGGATTTCCAATTGTAAGCATTTCGAATATTTAATACCTAATATAAAGCGATTGAATCGAATAATCTGTATTATTGATATATCAACAGAGACAGAGAAGCTCTGGAAACGAATGTGGGTTATCTAGGCGTTTACAGGGCTTATGACCTGTCATTGGCTGGGTTAAGTGGCCACTTGACGTAATTACAACATTCCCCATTCCGCCTGTCATCTGACAACCATGTATGACAATTTTTTTAAACTTGTATATATCTAAGATGTAAAGAACAATCGCTTGCGAGTTGTTATTTCGACAGATTTCGAATATTATTAATATTATCGAGCTTCTCTGTCTCTGTTGAGATATCAATAATATCTGATATCAGCCCAGCATGGGTATAATCCAGTAATTTGTCTACAAGTATTTGTATTCATTCAAAATGTTGTTCACGAATAATCTGTTTTCAGCTTTTTTAATTGTTCTAATATTCGATTTTATTACTACTAGTACCTACTTTCCCTTTATAGGCACCTAATGGTGCATAGGGTACTGTATTGGTTCACCAAATGCAGTATTTATAATAATTTATTATATCAAGGCAAGATGATCAATCTTGTTATGAATTATACATGAACTTTTTTTCTGATAACTAATAATTGTTTAGTTAAAATACAATTTACTCAACGAAATCAATTCACAAGCTTTCTAAAATACGTACTTTACTTTAATACACCAGAGATGCCGTCGATATAGGTCATTAAATAATACTATTTTGGACGAATGCGACCCATTCGCTTATTATCTCGTAAATCTAGGATTCTCGGACAAAAAATGTAAAATTGCCCGGGGGTTAGCATATCTGCCGAAAGGCGGAACGTTTTAGATCACTTAGGGCCTGTTGTTTGATCAGAAGTAAAAGTTACGTCTTACTTTAGTTAAAAACAAACGTGGGTAAGAGTAAAAGTATAAGTTACTTCAGAATGGGTTGTTTGACATCGGTTTTTACTCAAAATTCTCTGGTTAAGTTCCAAAACTAAATAATGAAAACTTCTATGGAATGACACGAATTTCATCGCTTTTTCTATGACACAAATGTCACATTGATAGGTTGTGCGTAGTGTCTCAAGCGATCAGCTGTTAGATGGCCGCCATTTTTTAAACTTATACTTTTACTTATACCCTCCAATATCGGCGGCTTATTATTTTTAACCAGTGAGTATACATTTTGACCACCGGCTAGGTGTAACTCACGATCAAACAACTCACTTTTCAGTATTATTGCTAAACTTTTCTTATACTTTAGATTTTTAACTTATACCACTGATCAAACAACCGGCCCTTACAAGTCCTCGTACGTAAGTACCGTAAACTTGCGTGGTGCTTTTGTCCTTTGTATGCGTAAATTCTCCTTAACGTTCCGCACTTGAGCCGATATGTTAACGACCCTGGTCACTATGTATCTCGGTGGTCCCCAATGACGAATATATCAGGGGAAGAAAATGTGAAATGTTGAAAACTCTAGAGATTGGTCGCTCATTATGAACTCGTTTCCTCATGTACCTGCATTTTCGTCTGAGTTTTTGCTAGGAAAGAATCGAGAAAAAGGAAGGAATCACTATTTCAACAGTATCAAATATATATTAGTATATAAAAAATGGTTTAAAAAAATACAGGCTTTAAATACGTTTGATAACGTAGGAAAAGGTCTACTGATTTTTTAAAATAAACTTTATTTTAACAAATGTTCAATTTTCCATTGTTTTTTAAAATGTCTGTTAACCCTTAAAGTACTGTGACGTAACCTCGAGTTACCCACACAAAATGTTGTTTCATGACTTTTACTATTGTATTTTTCTTTTTTTTTATCAGCGTGTAGTTAGTATCTCTGTCTATCATAATAACTCATTTTAATTTTTTTAAAACTGAAAAACACATTTAAAAATCATACAGTCCTCGGTTCGCTGCAAAATACACGATCTTCGTATGAAATATCTGAAACACGCATGTAAAAAATATTTTTTAAGTAATTAACTACAATTCTTAAATGTAACAAATATTTTTTTCCGGTGTAAAAAGGTTTGAATGAAAATAAGCGAAAATGCTAGTGCTATATTTTAAATATTTACGGAGATATTTATTATTTAGTGAGATTTTTGAACAAGGGGTTATATCACCGCAAGGCCAGGGTTAAAAATAGTAGGATTTGCTAAAATACACATTATATGTAATTTATACAAAGGTATCTAGATGTCTATTATTTTATGATTCTATACATAAGTCTGACTGGCGTTCCCCGTGATGTAATGGTTAAGACGCATGACGGGAGAAATGGAGACCCTAGGGTCAATTCCCGGATAGATCACAAAACAGAAAGTGAATTTTCTCATCCCGAGTTTTGTCCCCCTTTGTATTGGGCCTCATGGCCCGTAAAGTGGTTAGTATTTAAAATAAGTACTTAGTAAAAATATCAACTTTATAAAAATATACTTATCTGTGTTTTACAATGTTTTTTCGGTACGGCCAAAAATTGTTTAAAAATATATATTGTGTAAGAGGATACAACGTTACAAAATGGTGCTTGTGACAGCTATGGCTAGAAGCTGTTAGATCCCCATCAAATCTGAACACTCGATATCAAGCATTATCACAACGGTTGCTATAGGGACGTGGAATTGTATCACTTCCAAGTTTTTGAATTGGAAATATTCCTAAAGCTATTTCTTTAATTTCTATCTTCCTTGGTTCGACTAAAAAGTAATTTTAAATGTGATAAAAAAACTTTTGGTTGTCTGTAAAGTCGGTTTATTGACGATAATTTTACAAAACGATAATTTTTTAAAAAATAGCATACTTTTATGAATTGAACTGAATTATTATTACTGAATTATCATTATTTTGTATAATACAAAGCAGGAGTTATTTGTTTTTTTTCCCATAAATTAACATATTTTGCACTCGTTAATTTCACTTCCACTTTGTAGCTTGTGTGCTGCTGCTGTCTCCCTTCTACTCGGACGCACCAGCCGATGGAGTGGAAGAGAGATAGATGCGTCACAAACCGAACGCTTAGGCCGATAGTGCCTCTCTATCGCTTGTTCCGCGCTCTCGCTTGCACACTCAGCGTAATGGTCCTCGGTGAAAATGTTAAGAGGGCTATACTTCACTGGAAGTGATGTCAGCGAGTTCATGGTGTTTGTAAATTTAAAACGCCTCTTTACCGTTAGTGCTTCAACTGTAACAAAGGATTGCCTAGCCAGGGAAAGAGCCACGGTTTAAAAGTACTGAGCCAAGATTTACAATGGAAAACAAAATAGCTTGAACCACATGGCTCGTCTTACGTTTCGAGCTCTGAAAACCACATTTTCCACTTGAATCGGTTTCAGTATGGTATTATTGGAAACTAGCTGCATGAATACATGTATGAGATTGTTTATGATATGTGTGTCTAGGCTGCAATGCATTGGCTTTAGGAAAGCCATGCAATCATTCCGTAGTTTTAAAGAGAACCATCTTTTATATATACGCTTCCACTTTTCATTGTTTGACTTTCTTTAAAGTAAAAATAAAAGAGACTATTTAAAAAGAGTCACAAAACAAGAAAAAGGGAATGTTTTTCTCACCCCAGAGTGTTTTGTCCCCCTTAAGGTATTGGGCCTACAGTTATGCACGTAAATATGGTTGTTAAAACTACAGCGAAATAAGATAAAGTTAGTAAAAAACTATTTCAAAATTTCATTTTATCAAAAAATAGAACTTATCCTGTGATGTTCAAATGAGCTTTTTAAAGCGAATGTTTTTTGAACACGGTTTGGCCAGATACGCGTTGATATGGAAAAAAATGACGTTTAAACTGTACGAAGCCTTTGTAATATACCTTTTGTAAATTGGATCACCTCACGTTTTTCTCACCACAAAAAGCGGGAAAAATTGATGTCAAAATTGAAGCCCGAATGCTGAATGGAGTATGGCATTTATTGTGTGGATTGGTGGCTAGCTTGGAGCTAATGTTGCATTCACCTATCGGATGGGGTAACTGAGGATAGGTTCAACAATAAGGTTCGGAACAACTGATTACCTTTCAAGCCTCGGCTGAAATGTATGCTAGAATAGCGCCGATGAATTTTTTATATGAAGCCGTAAAGCATCAGCCTTTTAAGTAATGTTCGTCAAAGCGTTAACCTTTATTTCCGCGATTATATTCAGATTGAAATTCTTTGAGCAGAAAATAATTGGTTTTCGTTACTTAGGATTTCCAATTGTAAGCATTTCGAATATTTAATACCTAATCAGCCATTGAATGCGAATAAATCTTGTAATTATTGATATATCAATAGAGACAGAGAAAGCTCTGGAAACGAATGTGGCGTTATCCAGGCGTTTACAGGCTTTCTATGACTGTCATTCTGGGTTAAGTGGCCCACTTGACGTAATTACAAACATTCCCCCATTCCGCCTGTCATCTGAACAACCATGTATGACAATTTTTTGAAACTTGTATATTTTAAAAACAATCCGCTTGCGAGTTGTTATTTCGACAGATTTTCGAATTATTATTAATATTATCGAGCTTCTCTGTCTCTGTTGAGATATCAATAAATCTGATATCAGCCCAGCATGGGTATAATCCAGTAATTTGTCTACAAGTATTTGTATTTCATTCAAATGTTGTTCACGAATAATCTGTTTTCAGCTTTTTAATTGTTCTAATATTCGATTTTTTACTACTAGTACCCTACTTTCCCATATAGGCACCTAATGGTGCATAGGGTACTGTATTGGTTCACCATGCAAATGCAGTATTTATAAAAAATATTATATCAAAGGCAAGATGATCAATCTTGTTATGAATTTATACATGAACTTTTTTTCTCTGATAACTAATAATTGTTTAGTTAAAAAATACAATTTACTCAACGAAATCAATATCACAAGCTTTCTAAAATACGTACTTTACTTTAATACACCAGAGTATGCCGTCGATACAGGTCATTAAATAATACTATTGATTGACCAATGCGACCCAATTCCTTATTATCATCGTAAATCTAGGATTCTCGGAAAAAAAATGTAAAATTGCCCGGGGGGTTAGCATATCTGCCGAAATGCGGAACGTTTTAGATCGCTTACAAGTCCTCGTAGGTAAGTACCGTAAACTTGCGTGGTGCTTTTGTCCTTTGTATGCGTAAATTCTCCTTAACGTTCCGCACTTGAGCCGATATGTTAACGACCCTGGTCACTATGTATCTCGTTCGTCCCCAATGACGTAAATTTCAGGAGAAGAAAATGTGAAATGTTGAAAACTCTAGAGATTTGTCGCTCATTATGAACTCGTTTCCTCATGTACCTGCATTTTCGTCTGAGTTTCTTTTTTTTTTTTTTTTTTTTCTGCTAGGAAAAGATTTTCGAGAAAGGGATCACTATTTCAAACAGTATAAAATATATATTAGTATATAAAAATGGTATTTAAAAATTACAGGCTTTAAATACGTGTGATAACGTAGGAAAAAGGTCTACTGGATTTTGTTAAATTAAACTTTATTTTAACAAATGTTCAATTTTCCATTGTTTTTTAAAAATGTCAGTTAACCCTTAAAGTACTGTGACGTAACCTCGAGTTACCCACACAAAATGTTGTTTCATGACTTTAACAATTGTTTTTTTTTTAAATTATCAGCGTGTAGTTAGTATCTCTGTCTGTCATAATAACTCATTAATTTTTTTTAAACTGAAAAACACATTTAAAAAATCATTAAGTCCTTTGTTTGCTGCAAAATACACGATCTTCGTATGAAATATCTGAAACAACGCATGTAAAAAAAATTTTTTTTAAGTTATTAACTACAATTCTTAAATGTAACAAATATTTTTTCCGGTGTAAAAAGTTTTGAATGAAAAATAAGCAAAAATGCTAGTGCTATATTTTGATTATTTACGGAGATATTCATTATTTAGTGAGATTTTTCAACAAGGGGTTACATCGCCGCAATGCCAGGGTTAAAATAGCAGGATTTGCTAAAATACACATTAAATGTAATTTATACAAAGGTATCAAGATACCCATCCTTTTATGAATCTATACATGAGTCTGACTGGCGTTCCCCGTGGTGTAATGGTTAAGACGCATGACAGGAGAAATGGAGACTCTAGGGTCGATTCCCGATAGATCACAAAACAGAAAGGGAATTTTCTCATCCCAGAGTGTTTTGTCCCCCTTTGTATTGGGCCTCTTGGCCCGTAAAAGTGGTTAGTATTTAAAATAAGTAGTTAGTAAAAATATCAACTTTATAAAAATATACTTATCTGTGTTTTACAATGTTTTTTCGGTACGGCCAAAAATGTTTAAAAAATTGTATTGTGTAAGAGAATACAACGTTACAAAATGGTGCTTGTGACAGTATGGCTAGAAGCTGTTAGATCCCCATCAAATCTGCTCGATATCAAGCATTATCACAACGTTTGCTATAGGGACGTGAATTGTATCACTTCCCAAGTTTTTTTGAATTGGAAATATTCCTAAACTATTTCTTACACTTTCTATCTTCCTTGGTTCGACTATAAAAGTAATTTTAAAAATTAGAATTCCAAATTTTAAACAAAAAATGTGTTAAAAAACTTTTGGTTGTCTGTAAAGTTGGTTTACGATGATAATTTTACGTGTAACGTCATAAGAAAACACTTGATGAAAAATAGCACACTTTTATGAATTGAACTATTATAACTGAATTATCATTATTTTGTATAATACAAAGCAGGAGTTAATTGAAACATTTTTTTTCATAAATTATCATTTTTTTTTGCACTCGTTAATTTCACTTTCACTTTGTAGCTTGTGTAGTGCTGCTGTCTCCTTCTACTCGGACGCACCAGCCGATGGAGTGGAAGAGAGATAAATGCGTCACAAACCGAACGCTTAGGCCGATAGTGCCTCTCTATCGCTTGTTCCGCGCTCTCGCTTGCACACTCAGCTCAGGCGGAACGTGACACATGAGTCATGGTTTTTTCGTGTGTGCAGCCGGCGTTCATCGATTTTAGACGTTATCATGTCAAAAACATTACATAATAAATGAAATTATTTATTTCAAAGACCTTTACTGAAGTTTCTACGCAATAAGATGCTACATATTATTACGCTCTACGTATTGTCCTCATTTCAAGGCATTGTATCAACCTTTATTTACGGCGAGCGTAATGGTCCTCGGTGAAAATGTTAAGGGGCTATACTTCACTGGAAGTGATGTCAGCGAGTTCAATGGTGTTTGTAAATTTAAAACGCCTCTTTACCGTTAGTGCTTCAACTGTAACAAAGGATTGCCTAGCAGGGAAAGAGCCACGGTTTAAAAGTACTGAGCCAAGATTTACAATGGAAAACAAAATAGCTTGAACCACATGGCTCGTCTTACGTTCGAGCTGAAACCACTTTTCCACTGAATCGGTTTCAGTGGTATTATTGGAACTAGCTGCTGAATACATGTATGAGATTTGTATTGAATATGTGTGTCTAGGCGCAATGCATTGCTTTAGAAAAAGCAAATGAATCATTCCGTAGTTTTAAAGAGAACATCTTTTATAAATACGCTTCCACTTTTCATTGTTTGACTTTCTTTAAAGTAAATCTTAAAATCTTATTATATATTATGTAGATACTCAAAATACTTCGAAAGGGGCTACTTACTCAATTTGTTGGGGCGGGTAGATTTGTACCTGTAGCTTAAATCCGGTAATCAATAATTAAAATTACAAAACATCGACACCATTATTTCTAATTAAAACATTGAAATAGAAACCTATTGATACAACGGATGGATATGTAAGATTTTTGCCCCAATCAATGTGAAAAACGTGGAAATCAAACGCTTTCAAGAAAATAAGTTGCCCACAAAATACTTATGGAAAATATGCGCCCCTTGTACACGCTTAATACAGTGGTATGATGGTTATGTTTTATGAATTTATCAATTCTGTTAACTCTTAACTAGGGGTTGAGCTATGACAAATGCGAGAAATTGTAAAATTTACTGATATAATATGCTTAAATAGTACTTTATTTTTAATTGCAAGCGCTGGGTAGTAAAAAAACCTTTTCCATGGCGTAAATAATCCTTCCTTATAAAAAGTTGGGTAAATTTCTAATACCCCTAAATGGATGATATCAATTCCGCTGAGTTGTGGCGTTAATTCAGGGTGATTCAGCCCCCGTACCCCTGGAGCCTTATCAGGCGTGTTCCGTGTTTCGTTACGCAATCAAGCCTTAACGGATGACGTACGTAACGGATTCAAACCGTAAGAGGATTCTAACGGATTACAAACGGCCGTATTTCTGTTACAATTTAAATACCCATTCTATCTCTGTCAGGGAAACTGACAGAAAAAGAAAAGAAACAGAATGGTAATGGATTTACTAATTGATTAACTCTTTATATATTATACCAATCGTCTAATGTGTAGCAGTTCGCTTTGTTTTGTAGTGGTTAACATGTTAAGCTACTTACTTTGCTTAATGTTACAATTTCATTCTTGATGGCGTCAGTCTTCTTCGTTTTTCGTCACGTTCACTCCTATGTGGACATCACTAGATCCCCCTAAGAGACCCTATCGCCGAGTTAATATAAAATTTAAAATAAATTATTTTTCCCATGAAATATTTCATAGGTGATTTCATGTTATGCCTTGGAAAATTGCTGAAATTAATGTAAAGTTATTTTTTTTGCTTTTATTTCATGAATGATCAAAATATACAATTATTGGAATTAGTGTACTTGGACACACTCAAAATGTTGTTTATATAAATTAGCTGGTAAAAGTTATAAGCATGTCGAATTAAAGAGTCATCTTCAGGCGTTTCCTAGTAGGTGATATAATTCGGTAAGAATCTCACTTGCAATCATAAAGTTTTCTGCTAAAATGTTTAGCAATTTTCTCAATGTTTGACAGAGAGTATTCACATGTAAAGCGTTGCGCCATTTTACTGTATATATACAAGTTCTGATAATTGGCAGATATGGATATCAAATACTAGGTGAAATGGGGAATGTCGTAATACGTCAAGTGGCCATTTAACCCAGCTAATGACACGTCATAAGCCCTGTAAACGCCTAGTACCCATATTCCCTCCCAAACTTCTCGTCTCTGTTGAGATGTCAAATTGAAAAGATAATGCACTTTGCGTACACACGCAGTACCCTTCAAAGAAAGAAAGTAGAAATAAAATGAATTATTTTATTTTATTTGAATATCATAACCATGCGGTGATGTGCACTATAAATAAAAATGCAATTGGAATGAGCAACATTTCTTATTTAAAATCATGTCAAAAAGTTACAAACACAAAAATCGTGGCTGACGAACCACGTAAAAATGTGGCGTATTTTATGAAATCAAAATGTTCCGAAAATATTATTGATTTAAACGGCAATATACATTTCTTCTCATTTTTTTTTTTAAATCTCAAAGTATAAAGAAAAAGCACAAATTCGGAATGTTACCGAAAAGGCTTTATTTATTAGCATTAAGCTTCTTATAATAAAGGGAGTCAACGGTAAATGATTTAATCCACGACTTGATCTCTTGCGCGCCTATCCATCCCCCATAATCCACAATACAACCTTCTAACAAAACAGAAAGCTAAAGGTTTACCCGGTGAACCTTACTCAATCTAGAATATCGAAATGGGAAGGTCGAAAAATTATCTGAAGGAGGAAAGTCTTAAAAATGAGTGGATTATTTACTCGCTGTTATGAACCGAATATCACAAAATAATTTTAATTTGTAAACAACCTTTATACACACTCAAAAAATTTTGAGTGTGTTCAATTTTTGTATTTTAATATTGGGTTGTGTCCATGAAGCGCTTGCAAATATTTTCTTTTTCTTAAGGTAGACCTAAGGGTCTGTACTAGCCTCATTTGTACCCTGCCTCTTAGGATGTTGACTCCCAGCTGTCCCTCCATTTTATTGCAGTTTATTCAGGAAGTCGGTCAGATGGGTAGAGATGCTTCACGGATTTGGCTACCCAACTATCGTCCATTCTAGTTTCTACTTCTTTCTCTTCTCCTCTGCTAACATCTTGGACTTGCAAGTTGCTCGAATTTGGGAGATTCTAATCCTTCCCTTAGAGTTTTCCCGGCTACACATCTTAGAATTTTTATCTCCATGATTCCAGCATAGATTTGGTCATACGTGTGTCTGCTTTTGTTTCAATTCCATATGTCATTATGAGAAAATCATTATGATATATCAACAGGGAAGAATAACCTCTGGAAGGGAATACGAATATCAGACGTTTACAGGGCTTATGGCCTGTCGTTGACTGGGTTCTGTGGTCACACTGTGAACTAATTACAAAGTTTCCTATTCTGCCGATTGTCATATATACATATCTGCTTTTTTTGGAATTTGTATAGTTGAAAGATGCATGGGAACTAGAGGCCGATCGCTTAGCTTGGAGGCAGTTTGTGGAATCCACATGCTCCACATAGGGAGAGGATACGGAACGATGATGATAGTGATATAATCCGTAGAGAAGAGAGAGAGTAGAGTAGTAAAGCGTGGTGTTGGAAAAAGAAGGATGAAAGTAGACTGAATGCTGTTGAAATGCGATCTCTCAGGCGAATGTGTGCTAAGACTATGTATGATAGGTGTTCAAATGTTGAAATTAGAGCAGAGTGCAAGGCTGAGATAAGCATTTTCGACAAAATTAAGAAAGGGCTTTTACGATGGTTTGGTCATGTGGAGCGAATGAGTGATGAAAGAACGGCTAAAAGAAGTTTAAATGCAGGAATCCGCGGAAGGCCGAGCAAGACATGGCATGACCAAGTACGACAAGTACTTGAAAGTGGACATGTGAAAAGTCGGAATAATCGGCGTGGTTCCGCCACGATGAGACTCTCTGGTAATTTCGTCCGAACGAGGATCGGAAAATGGAAGAGGACTTACCAGAGCTGGACTCAAGGGCGGGATATGAAGATGAAGGACTACCAGGAAGGGCGAAGTATCCTGGAATACCCTGGAACACCACGTCGAACTGGCGCGGCGGGACACAAACGAGGGGGGCACAGCACACTTTACTCACTTTTGGTCGAGGGGTTTCGGGAATTGGAATCTGGGAAGCTTGGAGATGGTGACGAGTATCACGAAGGTATAACGAGGGTGGATAGAACGAAGAAAGATCAGGATCACGAGAAGGACGGATGTTGCGAGGTAGAGTAACGTTGCTGCGCTGAGCGAATATTCGAGACTGAATTTTAGTTGGAAAACAGGTGACAAAACGGAATGGAATGGGTGAAGGTAGGCGATACATTTTGGAGAGGAATTCGAACTACCTATACCAGAGAGTATCAATAATGGCCAAACCACGGCGTATGTGCATGAGAAGATATATGAATGTAGAGGAAGCAAAGGAAGTATGTCACGACAGAGTGGTATGGCGTTCTATCCTCTCTGCCTACTCCTACGAAATGGCGTGATGGTTAGTTAGTTAGTTAGTTAGTGCGAATTTTTCACCGCCACGTATTGTATAACACATAATATTTTCATACAAAATAAATATTTGTGTTTGACTACTCACTAATATTTGAGATTTTGAATAAATATTTGGGTAATTTTTAGCATCAAATGCGCAATTTCATTTATAATACATATACTGATTCATGTATTACAAAACAAAATGAATAATACATTCGGTGAAATTAGAAACAAGTTCAATTATTCAAATTTGTAGGAACAAAGTCGAATATTGGAAAATGCTAATTATTTAACTGTATCCTAAAGTACCAAACTTTTAAATGGCAATTATTACTCGCCCTTTTCAATTTGTTCCAAAATTTTGTTTTACAATATTAATTAACCCCTATTTGGTAAAATTACAATGAAATTTTAACCACCCTTTTGTTAATGAATCTTTTAAGCAAAAAACGTTGAGTTGAGCCATAGTTGAATTTACCCTTTCCTAATTTTATTCCCAATAAATGAACTAACTAACTAACCATCACGCCATTTCTCCGAAAGGGTAGGCAGAGAGGATTGAACGACACATCACTCTGTCCTGGCACCTGGCATACATCCTCTCATGCACGAACGTCGATTATTACGAGTTTTCACATGCCCGCGTCTTACGATAATGCCGTGTCTTTCTCGGCCTTCTTTGACTTCTACACCCAGACAAGTTCGCAAATAAATTAATACTTTTAAAAATTATACATCAAGTACTTGAATAATCCTTTGTATTTATTAATTTCTGTGGTATATTAATTTCATCATGATCATTATCATCATACCATATCCGCTCCCTATGTAGAGCATATGGATTCCATAAACTGCCTCTAGGCCAGGCGATCGGCCGCTAGCTCTCGTGCATCCTCCCAAGTCAAGTCCACATCCCGCAGCTCTGACGCAAATTGCCGACGAATTGTCAACAGTGGACGACCAGGATGAGGAGAACCTGATGCCTTGTAAAATAGGCAAGCATGGTAAATGCTCTCGGGAGGCATACGTAGTATATGGCATAGCCAGCCGAAACGCCTTCGTCTTAGCTTAATGAGAAAATCCTTATAAAATATCATTGAAACGGGCCTAAGAATTTTGGCACTCTTCCGTAATAGAATTGCGAATCACTTTAAACTATTTCAATACATAGTTATTAATTTCCAGCGACGGAAATAAATAATCTGTCTAAAAATCGATGATAAAGTCATAAATTCAGATCATTTTCAGAACCAACATTAGAAAAATTGCTGCATTTCTACTTTATAAATGATAAATAGCAATATTTACGAATATTCATGTTTTTATGATTTTTAAATCTGCTATGTTTAAAATACATATCACCGGAGCGCGCGGAATCTTTTTTTTTCCGAGAGACTCCGTAAGGGAAGTGTTAATATGATGAAATTATTATCTATCCTCTCTCATATCTCTTCTATCCTCAAAACATAACTTAGCTAGAACGATAAGTAGTGAATCCTGATTTAGACATCCTTGACCACAGTTCCTATTACACATACTATTTGTAGATATCACAAAGTGAAATGTGTATCGTAAATGCAATAATATAATATGCATTCCAATGTGCAACAGTTTTACAGTGATGTTTGATCCTAAAATTATCACAAGTATCTATTGTTAAGTCTTAGTAAAACCAAGGGATAATATTGGTTTGAATTGTACCATATAATAAAAATACCTGTAACAAAATATAATAAAAATATTTGCTCTGTGTTGAAAAACTCTCCATCAAATAAATAAAATATTTTTGACTCTTCCCATCAGTTTAAATGCCAAATGTTTTTAATATTTTTAAGCAATATTTATAAACAGGTAAAAACGAGATCTCCGAAAAAATCTGAAACATCAAACGCTTTCCAAAGCTTCGAAAAATATTACGTAAAGCTATTTACAAATTCAATCGAACCTTGAGCGAGGAAAAAAATAACAAAGTTATTCAATTTTCCCAGTCAAAAAAGTTTTTTTTAAAGATTTTTACTTTAGGTTTCTGTTAGTTTTATCTCATACTTGATGTGTAAACAACAGATTTTATTATTGATCTATTGTTTTATTTTTAACGACGAAGGACAGTTCTTTGTTTTTAATTTTCATAAAATAAAATCACGCTATTCCAGTGATGAGAAAAATATTATTTGATCAATTTCAGTAGTTTTATTATACTATTTTAGATAATATAAATATTTTGTATCAAATATGAATATTTTATTACGTTTAACTGACCGGACAATTAATGTTTTTATGTCAAAGTATAAGTAGACGATATTAATACTTTGAATGCTCTAAAAACGTTAAAAACAAATAACATAATATTTGCATTATAAGTTATATTTACAATTTCTTGTTTGCAAATATATGATAGAATATAATATATGATAAATATACAAATACAGCGTGCCTTTTGATGGACTGAACAGTTTCTGAACAAGAAACTGTACAGTTTTCGGTGCCATGTAAAGCGGCCAT
Source organism: Micrasema minimum (assembly GCA_022494985.1). Lineage (NCBI taxonomy): Eukaryota > Metazoa > Arthropoda > Insecta > Trichoptera > Brachycentridae > Micrasema > Micrasema minimum. Next base: position 41,372 of record JAGVSP010001766.1, read on the forward strand.
TATTTATAAAGTAGGGCTTCTAGCCCGTACAATTAATACAGACTTCATCAGCACCGCCATTCTCCGGATGATGATTTCCTTCCGGTTGCAACAATGGAGCAAGTCGAGAGGGATGCACCACCCCCACCCTCACTACATCACTAACTATTAACAATGTCTGCCACAAAGGGGTTGAAGGATTAATTTGAATACTTTGAGGAATTACATCCACATCTATTTAATTACATTCGGCTTGTTACTTAAAACTTCAGTTTTTACTTGATATACATAGGTGCTCAAGTAAAAAATAATTATTTTTATGGCCTTTTACGATGGTTCGGTCATGTAGTGCGAATGAATAAAAAAAAAGGCTGTAATTGCCTAATCATTTTATGCAAAAGATTTCCGTAAAATCATGATTGCCTACCCCGGCTCTCATTTATATCTAATTACTATACCTACCTCATTTGTATATAACATGCTAATTTGTAAAGCCCTTTACCAGTCTGACGATAATAGCGATAGCAAAACCAGGTTTCTGGAATAAACAATATAAGTAATCTAACTTAAAGGGAGTTTTATTTTTTATTAATATTAAGCAAAAACCTCTATAAATAGGATTTTAAAAGTCATATTTAATTGATTAATTAAAATTTTAAATTATTTAAATGACTTTTGAAATCGTGTTTATAGCCGTAAGGTAATTACAACCAACATTATTAGTATACTTAACTTATCCAGTCCGATGCCTTACGCTAAAGCTTAACCTCGCTAATTCTAAAACTAATTTGTATATCCCTACCCACGAATCTACAGAAAGTTTGAATAGCTAAAATATTTTGGGATACGAACGAGAATTCTCTTAATATTTGAATGTTATTGTAGGAGTTCTACAGATCATTACATGTGGAATTTAGCCCCACACAAACCTCATTTTACTGAGATATTAGAGAAAAAACATACCCATACTCTACATATACATGTTATTGTAAAACATTTTTTTTTATGGGTAAAAGGAAATTAGCTGTTAATTAATAAAAATAACGTGATTAACAAACTAGACAACTTTTAAATTTTCAAGTCATATTTTAAATTAAATGACAGTAAAAACATATTAAATTGGTAAGTTAATAGCGTTTTGTACATAATAAGTTTAGTTGATTTGTATTGCATTGTTGCTTATTTGCTAAAATTAGAATATAAATACATACAGTATATCGATAAAAATAAATAAGAAAAGAACAAACAGTAAGAACTTACTATAATAAAATATTACAAATAAATAAAAAATATACAGAGATAATGGGCATTATTATTTTTTTTTTTTAATTATTTTTTATTTCAATATATACATAAAAGAAAACAATACATGTCCTACTGAGTTGCCTACTGCAACTCGTCAGTAGGTGCATAAATACAAATTCAACTAAAATAAAAACTACACAATACATACCCTAGCGCACAAAAAAATTGAAATACATATATAAATAAAAATACAATTCTAAAACTCAATATAATAATTCGCGCTCTAGCAACCAAGTTCTCAGCACGCGTCTCTCTTTTAAGCTTGAAAAATTAATTATTTTTTTAATACTTCTTGGTAGCATGTTACAGATTTTTGGTATACTGTACTGAAGTGTTCTCTTACCATACTTGTTATTATATTTAGGGAGAACTAATCCTTCAGCACTCGTAAAACGAGTATTGCAAACATGCACCGGTCTGTGTTTATACATATTCATAACTAGTCATTCTTTTACAAAACAGTTGAAGCACTAAAATAAATAAATTCATGATCAATTTGTTTCAACGGGGATTTCATTACTGTTAATGAAAATAAGCGAACTACAATAGTGTGTTTTTCATTTTCAAGTTATCGAAAATGTTTTCATTTACCTACTGCTCAAATCCTTTGACGAGACCATAAAAACTCGGCGTATTAATTTGATGGACGATGTTATAATTGGCTGCGGCCACTTCCATAATATTTCATGCAAAATCGATGGATTGACGAATATAAAATACGTTTTATCGTCAAAATAACCATTTTATATTTCAATTTATCTGACAATAAAATTGTGTACAAAAAAAAACTTTTGGTTGTCTGTAAAGTCGGTTTACGGACGATAATTTTACGTGATAATGTCATAAGGAAACATTGATGAAAAATAGCACACTTTTATGAATTGAATTATTATAACTGAACTATCATTATTTTGTAAAATACAAAGCAGGAGTTAATTGAAACTTTTTTTTTCTCCATAAATTAACATTTTTTTGCACTCGTTAATTTCACTTTCACTTTGTAGCTTCTGTGCTGCTGCTGTCTCCCTTCTTCTCGGACGCACCGGCCGATTGAGTGGAAGAGAGATAGATGCGTCACAAACCGAACGCTTAGGCCGATCGTGCCTCTCTATCGCTTGTTCCGCGCTCTCGCTTGCACACTCGGCTCAGGCGGAACGTGACAATGAGTCATGGTTTTTCGTGTGTGCAGCCGGCGTTCATCGATTTATTAGACGTTATCACGTCAAAAATTTATAGGCATTTACAGATATTAAAATTATTTTTTTAACACCCTAGGTCAACGGGCTCAACGAAATGACAGAGAACCAAAAAACCAGAGAAAACCAAATGACTAAGCAATTTTAGTTTTTGTGATCTCTCCATTCAGAGGCTTAATTATTACATAACGGAAATGAAATGAAAGAGTTTTTAATTGTACCATGAAAAAATGTTGAATTGGTTGTGTTGCAAGTAAAGTAACATAGTGCTAAAGAATTCTGTCAGAGTACGAGGCAGTATTAACTATTCAAATCAAATGTAAATATTAAAGTAAGGTCTCCTTATTTTGGTCTTGTGACGACTTATTCCTTAGGGATATCTTAGAAGTGTATTAAAATATTCAAGTGCTTTATAAATAAATGAATATTCTGAGTCTCTGCTTTCCTTCTTCCCTAAGTTCAGTACTTAAACCTGCTGTGGTACTGTAGTAGACATTTTATGCAGGATAAATAAATTGTAGTATTTTACGACTAACGCATTATTTATTTTAAAACAGGATAAAAATATTTATCAACAAGGAAACAATTTTTTTAATAAGACGAAATATGTATTATTATCGAATTGTGTTCAATTTACAGGTATGTAACTTTGAATCCAATGTAATTATATTGATATAGGTGATTGGAGAGAAGAATAAAAAAATAAGAACTAGAAAAGCAATATTTGAATGTACCTACGAGAACCTCATTTTCTCATACAGAGAGTACAGAAGATAATTTTTAAACGACAGAGGGGAGCAACAACTGAGATATTTTTTTAAAAATTATGTGATCTCACCGGGAATTAAACCCGGAACTTTCGTAACGTTTGTCCAGCGATGACTACTCGTAAGATCATTACACTACGGTGGTCACCAATTGAATTAATCTACATTTGATTAACGACAGTAATTTTTTTATAATTATTCATATTATGTAAATTATCTGTTCATAAAAATACATCCCGATTATTATTTATGCTTACACCTAACTTTCTTTGGTAGAAATTCAAATCGGACAATAGAAAGGTACTTTCCCCAGTAACTGGAATAAATAATTATCGTTCCTAACTTTATTTTGTAAGGCTTCCATTAGGCGTTTAAAGTCGTATTCAGGGGGAACCTTTTAACAAACTTTGTACGGCTTTTATATTTCTTCGACTAGTGACAACACCGCTATATCTGCCGTGTATTTCAAAATAAATCTAAGTAAAATATGTATTTAAACATCTCAATAGGGAATATGGATATCTAGGCGTTTACAGGGCTTATGACTTGTCATTGGTATCGTTGTTTGATATCCATATCCATATTATATTATTTGCTAAGGGAGATAAATAAATTATTTAAAAAATAAGGCAGAACAAACACGCTTTTGTCGATATCTAAAACTTGTATAAAAACATTGCTCTAGTGCCCAGGGAGAAAATTAAGGAATACGATTGTATGGAGAAGCGGTCGCAGATCACGTGGCATAGTGTCCTCTTAATTCTATATACAAAATCCTATTTAGAACATATGGATTCCACAAACTGCCATTAAGAGGTCGGAAGGCAAGAGTATCCAGGTATAGAATATACATATTCCTACAACTTAACAGAAAATTATGAAATGTACATAATAATATGTTCCCCAGTGAGGAATGCAATAAAAATAACAATACATAGGTTTACCATAAAAAATGTAACTAACTAACTAACTAACCATCACGCCATTTCCCCGAAGGGGTGGGCAGAGAGGATAGAACGCCACACCACTCTGTCCTGGCATTCTTCTCTTGCTTCCTCCACATTCATACATCTTCTCATGCACGCACGTCGATTATTCCGACTTCTTTACATGCCCACTTTCAAGCACTTGTTTTTACTTGATCATGCCATGTCTTTCTCGGCCTTCCTCGACTTCTACATCCAGGCACATTCGCATCATATTTTTTTAGCCGTTCTTTCATCATCCATTAGCTCTACATGACCGAACCAACGTAAAAGACCTTTCTTAATTTTGTCGATAATGCTTATCTCAGCCTTGCACTCTGCTCTAATTTCAACATTAGTGCACCTATCATACATAGTTTTACCACACATTTACCTGAGAGATCGCATTTAAATCGTGATAAAAAATGTAGTGTACATAAATATTACAATAAATACGCAAATATAAAAGTAATTTGACTTAACTCAGCCAATGACAACGATAATAAGCCCCGTAAATGCCTGAAAAACTTATATATTATATTGCCTTGATACTCTGCGCAGGACTAATGTATCTTTGTAGTTTTGTGACTGAACTCACTCATAAGAAATTGTATAATTTTAACATACCGGCAAGATGGCGCATTGTTCATTAAATTGCATCGGAGAAGTGTGAGGGTTCTTCTAAACTTCGTCTTTCCTCTCTCATCTGGTTTCTGGGATAATGTTTCTCTTATTGTATTTCTGTGGAAATTTCAGCAGTTGAAGCTTAGCGGCGCGGCATTCGGATATTCAGACAAGCGGCAATCAAATAAAGTTTCTAAGAATAATTCAGACTCCTTATTGGAGAGTCTGGGTGGTTCAGAATAACTTAAAATATTCCTTATCTTGAAGATTATTTATTAATTGTTAACCTAGAAGTTAATCTATCTAATTTTTGCGTATATTGTATTAGTAAATACTATTAAGAGCATGACCTGACTCCATACGTGACTCGCGGTCGCTCTCCCATACGAACTTATTCTTTGATGCCTTTCTGGAATTTTACATTAAAACTTCATCTGGTCAATATCTAAAATGTGTGAAAAAATCATTGCTCTAATGTTAAATACGTTTGTCTGGGAAGCGGTCGCGAGTTACGAGGTGGATTATGCTCTTAAATATGCTACTATTTACTTTTATTGTTACATACGTACTTGAGGTACTATTAAAAAGAACTATGAACCTTATACTTGTTCTGTGAATAATATGCAAGTTGTGGGGGAGTAGGGTCGATACGAGGATTATCACTTGGCCACCACATTCAAAATGGTTACCTTAATGATTTATTATTTTAAAATAACGCATACATAAATAGTACGCAATAACATTGCAATTTAAATACTTACAATTTTAAATTTAAATCAATTTCGCATGAACTTTCATTACGCGCAAATTTAAAATGTTGGAGAACGGTTGAAAGTTGGACCATTATCCGTAAGAATAAGCACGTGTTATAATAAATTTTCATGAATCTTAAAGTTACGAACATGGAATTACGAAATTTCGTTTTTCAAACTTCATAAAAGAAAAGCTGTAAATACTAAGTTTAGTATCGCACATGTATTCACAAAGAAAGAAAGCTCGGAAAATAAACAGTGGAAAGTTAATACAACAGTTGTTTGATGTAAAATGTTTGAAGTAAATTCGGGCTGTGAAGAAAGATTTATGTTCCGCGCAAGACTTGGGCATGCGGGAGTGTTTTTGCAAAAAAAATATTCGATTGTATAATTTACGAGTGCAGACGTGTTTCGCGGTTATTTATTTTTCAGGGCTATGTTGTGTAATGTACTAGAAATAGATAGAGGGTTGTTTTCAGACCGGAGTTTTCAGCATTATTCAGCACAACGCTTTACTGAAACCCCCAATTCTTCTCCTGTCGGGTAACTGATTATCTGGGGCTGATGGGAATCAAATACTAAACGTACACCCCTTAAATAAGAGAAATGGCTTTGGAAGGGTAAAAATTACACGGCTTCACAATTTTTCACATAACGTTCCATACATGTGATAGGAACTAAAACTATTTTTTTTTAAAACGTTGGGTCTCTTACGATATATCCGAATATTTCATATATTTAGGGATTGTTTTCTCTAGTTAAAGATCATCATCATCATCATTATTTCAGCCCGTTGAGGTCCACTGCTGGACATAGGCCTCCCCCTGCCGCCTCCATTCCTCTTCCAGCAGACTTCCTGATGTCGTCTACCCATCTCAACGGTGGACATCTTTGATTGTTAATCAGTTGTTGATTAGAGCTGGTTGAGCTAAACTCAAGGGGAAAAGATGTAATCGAGTAGGATTCTAACATAAGATTTCTAATCCAAAATCCGTTATTCTAAGCTCGGGACCTACATCTGTTTTGATAAAAGGCGTCACGAGAAACGGTTCGAACAAAATATATTCACTTCTTCTTCTTCTTCTTAAGATAGACCTAGTGGTCTGTATTATTATCATTCGATGCTGCCTCTTGAAATATCGACTCCCAACTGTCCCTCTATCTTTTTGCAGGTCATCCAGTAAGTCGGCGGAAATATAATATATTCTCAATGAATTCTAATTATTGGTTTGATATTATCAACCATGGATAAGGACACAAAAGTGAAAATGGTTTTAAAATTAAGTGAAAAGGGAGTTTTATAAGAGTCCCTGTAAAAATAATAACCATTTCAAGAATTATTTTTGTGATAATTCGTCCTAAAACACGTGTAAATAATTATTCAACCAATTATATTTTCAGCAACGGTTGGAGCTAAAACCTAATTAACATCTTGAGAAAAGATATTTTACAAATAACAGTCGTACTCACAAACGCATGTCTTTACCGTTATATTTTAAACCATATCAAAGAAAATATAATTACGCCAAGCCACTGAGCTGTGAACTAAACGCTTTGTCTTAAAATTGTTCGTCAAAGATCATTAATGAATCGCAGGGGAAAGTAAGAAACGTGAATTTAAAACGAAAAGGGCTTTCAGAAATTGTCGAAATTGTGTGGTGTACCATAATGATTTGCGAAATTGTCCTGTACCTGTGTTTTGTGGCGGGAAAATTGCCTATAAATTCAGTTTAATTTACACCCTGCCCGAGTTATCGCTCTCAACTTCCGTTGGAGGCAGTATGGCGATTTTGTGTATCGCGAAGATTTTCTCAATTGATAATAAACGTGGATTCGAAGTTTCGTGCGATTCAGTTGCCAAAGAACCATCTATTTATACGGCGATCGATAAACCAGAATGAAAGTTCAAACTTCAACTTGGGATTATAACAAAGTTCAAGGTTGGTAAGGAACTAACAGCAATGAGTCAAACTGTCACATTTTATCTTTCTGAATCTTTGACAGTTATCGTATTTCAATTAAACTTGACCATCAAACAAAGATAGTCAGAAGCGAGTCGATTAATAGATAATAATGTATTATAAGTAATCAAATACCTACCTTAATTTTTTTGTAATGTTCCCTCCGATTGAAAAATTTTATTGGGCGTGCATATTAAATAGAAAAAAACTTAAACACAAAATTGAATTTCATTTTCATAATAATTTATCAATATCGGTTAAAGTATTTGTTAATTCTGAGTACCTACCTGAATCAATTTTTTTTTGTGTGATTTTGTTAAATTGTTTGCAATATATTTTGCTTGTTTATAATAAATTAGTTTATTATTTTCTATTATACGCTCCTAATTGTGCGCAGGGCACATTTTATACCTTTGAAAATAGAATTCAATACCTTATAATAGTATGGTAGTACATGGTAAATAGACGTGGTTACTTAACTACACCACGAGACGAGGGGAGGGGGACAAAACCACACGGAACCAAGTCCTGAAAAAGTTTTCAGTTATCCTGAATATTAAATGAATTTAGATTAAATTACGTTTTGTTTGGAATGTGATTAGGATCCGACTTTGTGTCACTTTCAGGAAACGTCTTGAAATTTTCTCAGGAAATGGGTCCTTGAAATTAGCCCCAGAAAATGTTGTGATTAAAATTTCAACTCAAGGTCCAGGAAAACGTCACCCTCATACAGATGAGAGATAAGTCATCCGTAATCTCGTCTACTTCAGTGGCGAAATCCAATTAATTTCTATTCAATAATCCAATCATCTTCCAGATCCTGCGCAGGATCGGAAACCGGTGAAATGAATACCTGAACCCCGAAGACTTGAGAAAAAACAATTTAATTTGTACTGTGGCCTTGTACATAGAAATTTATTTGAAAACGTATAACCAATTACCAAAATTTCAAGAAAAATTAATTAAGGATAAATACAATACGCATACTTATCTTGATTTGCCCAAAATTGTTCTTCATTAAAAGCTTCTAACCAGAATTCACTAGGAAAGGCGTTTCCATACAATTTAAAAAGTATGCGCTTCCTAGGGTTAATTTCATAACACCACTTATTTACAAAATCCACCGTCTAAAGACTCCAGCACTTAGGCCATAACACGAAACGTGTGACGTAGATGTCTAGTGATAACGTAGATTCCTATTGATGACGTAGTGAGTGACGTAGTGGGTTACTATATACCTCAGACACGGTAATATTTTTCAAGTATGGAATGTCACTTCTCTGAAATTAGGATAAGAATAGTTAGGAAAAAATTAAGTGTAATGTAGATGAAAAAAAATAAATTAGTCTGTGTAAATTATAAAGCACTAAATAAATATAACAACAAAAAAAAATATTTTTCGAAGGAACGAATTAATAAAATTACAACAATTTGGGTATGTTCAAATACGTGTACACAAATCTGGGTTTAACCCAAATATAATTATTAGGTATAAATTTCATTTTTTATATATCTACAGAGTTTTTTTTTTTTTTTAAGGAAGATGAAGAATGTTTTTTTTCAAATTCGGGAATATGGATATTCAACCTAGCCAATGACAGGTCATAAGCCCCCCTGTAATCAATTAAATATCCATATTCCCGAATTTGAAAAAAAAAACTTCTTCATCTCTGTAGAGATATAAAAAAAATTAAAAAAATATAATAAAATGTGTATTTACTAATTTTGTTGTTTTATTCAAAATGTTACATAATTAATTAACTAACGCTCAAATTACCAGTTGGTTTAATAAGTATTTTATTGATATTTGATATGTACCGAAATAACGGTGGTTGAATTTGATTGATTACTCGTACCTCACATCGGCAGGAGTAGTGCCACAACTAAAAAATACATATTCCGAGATAATGTTAGAAATATTATGTAAATGATTTATTCTGCCCCTACCCTACGTAAACCATAAAACTCCAATTTATTATTTTATCTACTGGAAAGATGTACTATCAGTTTTGCTTCTAGGCTAGTTTATATTCATCATGGCGAAGAAAGTAAATAAAATCCTAACAAATAAATAAAAGTCCATCAGTCTTTAAAAATGAACTCGTTACAATTTATGCCCGATCCCCTTAAAGCTCTTCATAACTATTTTTCGCTCATAGTTGCCCCCCCCTTTCTTAAAATCTTGATTCTAAAGCTTTACATATTTTTTTGTCTTTATTAACTCAAATTTTTAATCTAAATAAAAAAAACTCAAAAAATCAACGCAATAATTTTATATATGTAAATACGGAAACTTAACTGGTTCATTCATTTGTGTATGTTTACGAATATTTTAATTAGTTTTATTTACAGTTTTTCTGAATATAAGATTAATCAATTAAAATATGTATGATATGAAAGGAAAGTAGAGGTCGTGTCATGTAAAAAGAACGCTAGCGGTCAAGGTGCGCATTAGCGCATTAGGTGATTATCGGTCTTATTTGGTACGCGGGGTGGGCGGGTCACATGCGCAAACACTCCCCCTCCACTTTCTTCCAGCGCTATTTTTACACGACACGACCTGTAACTTTAAAAAACACCTACAGTGAATGTACATAGTACATAGATAATGGAATTGACTGCTGAAAATACTTATATTAAATAGATAATTGGATGTTAAGTTTTATCCAAATATACTAACTAAATTAAGTTGCATAGATTTCCTTAACGTTGTTAATATCAAGTTATAGTTTTCTAGCAAATTTTCGATAATAATTATATCCATGCATTTGCCCAATGATAGTTATATTAAATAGAAAGTTTAATTAGTTCTTAAATTTTACGTTCATTTATCATTAAATTTATGTAAATAATTTAACACAAGACTAGTTACTGGACATTACTATGAATTTCCCAGGAGGGAAATAAGTTTTATTTCGAATTGTTTAGTTTTGCCAGGAACATTTTATGTCGTTCTTTATTTTCCGGACAATACGAACTTGCGTAAAATTTAATTTCCCAGAAGATTAAAACGGCGGTCTTATATGCAGTTAGCGAAATAACTACATATTGTGCTGTAGAATTCAGGGAATCCAAAGTGGCTTCGCAATTGCAAACCTAATAAGAAGCTGAAACTGTATTGACCTGTGTGCGGGTCTTGGATATCTACGCTTTTTGTTTTAAGCCATATTTATACATTAAATTAAATGTTTTATAAAATATACATGTGTAAGTACTTAGGTGTTATTTGCTAATACTTTTTCTATGACCTGCACCCAGCGGTGCATAGGGCACTGCTTTTTAGGGGGGCAATGAAAGCATTCGATAGCGTACAACCTATTTTTTTTATTACTATTTTCTAGGTAGGTAAGGCTGAATCTATTTATGTAGCGGGTTAGCTTAAAATAATCGGTTGAGTTGTGCTGGACTAAAAAAATATTTTTGAACAACATTTTGAATGAATACAAATACTTGTAGACAAATTACTGGATTATACCCATGCTGGGCTGATATCAGATATTATTGATATCTCAACAGAGACAGAGAAGCTTTAACTTATTCTCAATAGATGTCAGTAATTCGAAAATCTGTCGAAATAACAACTCGCAAGCGGATAGTTCTTTACACCTAAGATATATACAAGTTTCAAAAATTTGTCATACATGGTTGTCAGATGTCAGATGACAGGCGGAATGGGGAATGTTGTAATTACGTCAAGTGGCCACTTAACCCAGCCAATGACAGGTCATAAGCCCTGTAAACGCCTAGATAACCCACATTCGTTTCCAGAGCTTCTCTGTCTCTGTTGAGATATCAATAATATCTAAAAAAATATTGTTTAGGGGAAAAAATAAAGTATCATTTCATTCAAACATCCATATATTTATTATTGATTTTTCTTTGTTCCAGTGTCCCTGCAAGGCCAGCGGAACTCCCAGCTTCCGAACAAGTTCACGGGATTCCTGCTAGTGGCGGAGCCGGAGTCCAGGGATATAGTCACCGACTCCTTCGTGGCCAACCAGAAGCAGAACGACGTCGGAACCTTCCAGACTCTGGGCGACTCCCTCACCAAGTACAGCGAGAAGTGTCCCAATGCTGTAACCCACGCCAGCTCACTTCCAAAAAGTGAAGTTCAGGTATGAAATTAATAAAACTTAATCAAATTATTATTTTTTTTTTTTTTTTTTTTTTTTTTTTTTGAAAAAAAGAAATCAATGCAATCTTATGATATTTGCACATATTTCGATTTGTAAATACTATTTTCAATAAAGCCTAAGCGGCTTGTGCTTGAAAATAGGAATCGAGTCGTGTCAAAGTGGGGATTCGAACCGACGATCTCTGGACTCAGAGACCGCGACGCTACCCACTGGGCCACCACCCGTTCTGTAACATTTCTAAAATTGGTCTGCATACATCCGATTCTTCCATTCAATTCGTTACCCGCCAGCATCTTCATCTCTTGGTAACTGCTAAGTAAATCCCCAATCACCTGTTCAATGTACCTATGTCTAGAGCGACCTAGATTTACCTTTTTAAGGTGTACGAATGTGGAAGCAATGGAATAGTGCCAAGGCAGAGTGGTATGGCGTTCTATTACCTTTGCCTACGAAATGGCGTAAGAAAAGAAGACATTTTCAAAATGTTTACTTTCGATTTTTTACTTTTACTAACGACCAAACAACCCAGCCTGTTGGTTAAAGTAACTACATTGAATTACAGCATTTGTTACCAACATTTTGCTCTCCTTTTCTTTTATTTTGTTCACCTCGTTGGGTAGTAGATAGAATATTGGGTTACCATGCATGAAGTAGCAAGTTCAATTCCCTACGGGATCAACATGAAGTATTGATTTTAATGTGGCTTTTCTCATAAAAATATTTCATATGTGATACGTTCAACTAGAGTTGAAGCGGTACTGGTGGAAGCGGTGTTAGTACCTTCATGTAACAAAAGATAAAGATTCACTGCACTTGGTATACCAATGCAGTGCCCTATGTACCATTGTATGCGGGTATAAGAAGTAGCATAATTTTCTTATATTTAAGTGTATGTCTTTTGTTCGTGTAGTAAGCTAAAATTACAAGAAAGTAATATGAATTTATTGTTTTGTAGCTTACCGTCTACTACCTCGAAACAGTCCATATCTTATCTAATTACAGTTCCAACGATACTTATTTTTAGCCGTCCTACTGTAATATTGTCATTAATAAATAATGAACGGGTCGTGGTTGTACTCCATTAAAAAGAACATTTAATCTGCTGATAAATGGAGCAATTCCACATGCGTATTTTCATACTACATTCGCAGATTCACGTATACCTACTTTATTATTGAAGAGAGGGAGGCTAATGGCACTACAACACGGTTGAATCCCCACGCTTTAATAATGAATGGAATTTATCAGGATGTATGTTATCCTGTAAAATAAACATATCGGCAATCCTGTTATACTCCATGTTTATTATGCGGTCTCTCACGAGGCATCCATTTTGATTTGCGATCCGATACAAGAGATATTGCCGCCGAAATTATACGGTTCACTCCAAACATGTTTGCTTTCGTATCTCAACTATATTCATTGTCATAAAAGTACCTACATCGCTGTATACAATACTAGTATCGGTTCCAATAAAGGGATTGGATAAAGTATATATGCAAATTCGAGTAGAGCCGATTGTTTGCTTAAGTCTGGATACCATATTCAGACGTATCGTACCCAGCATTAAATTGGTTTTGCAGAGTACTATTTGTTTTGATCGCACTTTGAAACAGTTTGGCATTAATGGCACTTTCAAATTTGGGAACTATGAGCCAACATAAATTTCACATCAACGGTGGAAAATTTGGTTAGTGTTTATATTTTAGTTCAGCTTGCATCACGACAGAATTCTAGGTAATTTAAACTGCAGTGAAAAGGGTAGAGTCTGCTTAATCTTTTTTAACACTTTAGCGTTTCCTAATTCTCCCAAGATTCAATTAAGATTCAAGTTAACAAGCATTTCTCGTGTTACTTCTTGAAATTAACCCTCGGAAAATATTCACTAATTTCCCCGTGTTCCGCTTCCGTAATAATACGTATACTTTTTTACAAATGGAGATTTCTACTCTACGCACCCTTAAATCTTGGGAACTTAAATTACAGTATATTATTTTACACTGAAAAAGAAATCGACATAGCAACAATGAGTAAAAGAGGGTTTACATCATCATTTCACTTACATTCCTTGTGCCCGCTTTCGACGCCATAAAAATTCACTTTGCCCCCCCGACAATTTACCAAAATGGAAATTTCTTAACGTTTAAGACAAGTAGACAGCGGAGTTATGTGTTTTTTACCGTATAATCTGTCGGGACTGACAACTTTTTTGCTCATACTCCCCGCCTTCTGCTTTACGACTGGGAACATGGCAATACGACAGGGATGTGTGACGTCACCCCCACTTAATAATGGCGGGAATAAATCTGAAGCATTTATTCAAATGTCCCACCGAGTACCGTATATACTCGGGCGTGTTATCTGCGTTTGAAAAATGCCCCTAAATGGTGGTATTTTTCACAAATGTTTTTCACATCACGTTCTCTCGTCTCCCATTTGCAAGCTGGGTTTGGTGTGTGGTTTATTGACAACTCTTTTATTAAACGGGGCATGGAATACATTTTTACAAAAAAGTCATCACTTACACACTACACACGTCGCATACCTACATAATAAAAAAAATGAAGCCACAAACAAACAAAATATTGTTTTTTTTGTAAAAGAATGAACAAATAAATGTGCTTAATGTGTTCGGGAAATTATTTATTTACACATACATAGCCATAATTGGCATTTACATAAAAAAAATATTATAAGCTATATAACATAAGCTCTCAAAGATGTACATTTATTAAACAATAGAGTTCTGTATTTTGGAAACTTAACTGCCAATACATCGGCCACATCATTATACTCGTTGCATAGCTTAATAACTAATCGCCAATGCGCGTAAAAGTGAGCATAAGTTGACGCATTTATACAGTAATACAGGAGTCTAGCTCTAGTACCTACATCTCGCAAGGACATAGAAATTGATTACACTTAAAATGTCAGGACAATCGACATAACCATTCATTATTTTGAACAGAGTAATTAAATCAATAATAATCCTTCTCTCCGATGATTTCAAAAGTCCTATAAAATTTAAGAAGGAATTAAAGTTAAAATCATCGCTATGTATTCCTAATATGTTTTGCAAACTTCTTTTGTATTCGCTCAATACAAAGCGGAACGGAGAGGTTTAACATATAACGGAAAATTTAACTATTTCTACGTATATACAGGGTGTAACAAAACTCGACGTACAAGCGGAAAAACAGTGAATCTACATAATATTTGGAGTCAATTTTGTAGCATAAAATTTTTTGATTTGACCCTTAGTTTTCGAGAAAATTGAGCACAAAGTTGTTGTTTTTTTTTTTTGCAAATTGTTATCAATTATCATGTAGTTACTCAAATTAATACTATCTATAAAGAAAACAAAATAAAAAATGTGTTTTAATAAGATTTTGTGCAATTTTACTTAATCTGCCACACTTATGAAAGTTTTGTGAGAAGAAAAAAATTTTTTTTTCAAGCTCAGATCAAAAAGTTATATTACACAATCGTCTCCAAATACGATGTAGATTCACCAGTTTCCCGCTTGTACAACGAATTTTGTTACACCCTGTATATATATATAATTTTATCTTGTTACGGTACTACTGAACCGTGTTTTCACGTTGTACTAGGAATACTACCTTTGTGTAGGGGTTGACAGATATCGTATTTTTTTAGAAAAGCGGAATTTATATCTAAGCGGAATTCTGAATTGACCGGATACTAGTACCTAGATACTTTCTATACCATTCGAACGTGGTTTATATTATACAAGGAGTGTGACAGTTACCACGCTAGGTCTTTAACCAGGACAGGGGTGAGATATAAGGCGGGGTCGAGTGATAGGGTGCTTTATGTTTTGTGAAAAGTATTGAATGCGAATATTCAGGACAAGTAGACACGATAATGGATTTTCAAAGTGTTTTAGAAAACAGGAAGCAAGAGGAAGCAGGAAGATTCTGAATCTAATCGTATAATGTTTTTGATTTTCTATTACAAATCACAACAGACGCGTTTAAATATTCACACGCGTAGATTTCCGTTTCTGTTTATCTCGTAAAATGCCAATTAAGCATTGTAATAATTAATAATAATTTAGACATGATAATAATATTATGGTTAACAGTATTCATTGATATTTAAGTATGGAAACAGAACATCAGAGTGATACATGTTATTACTACAAATTGAAACTAAGATGATTTTCAGTCAAGATATTTATTTTCATTTCCATATGACTGCTGGGGGAAAAACCATTATTTTTTCAATCCACGCATGTAACATTAACAATATATTACTGATTGACGAATGAAATAACAATAATTTAATACGCTTGTTGCCTGATTTTTTTATGCAGTTAAATGATACGAAAAATCTCGAAACTACAGATGCTATTCCATTTTGTCAACTTTATGTAAACTTTTTGGAGTTTTCAAGGCCAACGTCATAATATTACTAGTCTATAAGTTATTTTAATTTATACGGCACAACAACGTGACGATTGTATTTCGCTAATAGTTAGTTACTACTAGTTCATGCACATGTAGATGGCGAAAACATAAAAAATACCATCTACAACACAAGAAGTAAAAGGAGTCAGTTATATGTGGCACCTAAAATGAAAACCGCATTTGGTCACAGATGGCACATATATCTGGCTCCCAGAATTTTACAATTGCATCCCCACCTGAAAATAAATTAGAAAAAGTTAAAAATTAATTTTGTCATGAGATGGGCCCAGAGAAGTGCCTTGAGATGGTCACCCCACCAAAATAGATGCTTGGTATTGTATAAATTTAAACCTCAGCACGGGCATTGTCCAGTAAAGTATTTAATAGATCTAAAAGAAAAATGTAAATTATTTAATTTAATAAATAAATAAAAAGAATATAAAAATTAATCATCCAGTTTCTGTCCGCCTCGTGTTGTGTGTTTGACTATCGCGCTTGCTTGAGTGATACCTTGCACTGGCACTGAAGCGCAGGACTGATCATCTTGCCTTCATGTCATAAAAATTAATCATGATACACTGCGCCGATGCTGTGAGCTAAGCGCAGATGCATGATTCATATTTTTTGATACGTCGGGGTCACCACTTTTGAGGTTGTTTATTAAATACTCGTGTGTTCTAGTTGAAAGTTTTTTATTAACTGGCCATGATGCACATTACACAGAATTATGGCAGGGTTCGCTAGTATCGCTACAGTATGTATCTGAAAGCCCCACCCTTTCCCTAGACTGCTTTAAAGACTATTGAGTCTTTTTTCAGTCCAGCCAACTCTACCGATTTTTTCAACAAGCTAAACCGCGATTTTAAGATTGTTAGTGTAATAAAAATACGGATGAATTTACGTAATGTACGCAAACAAATGCTTTTATTGCCCCTACCACTGTCTCGGCTTATGTATTATAATTGTCATTGTTTCCATCACCCAAACCAACCAGAGTCGGCCCAAATTAACAGTGCCAAACTAACAAGTTTCTACCCCGATCATTATTTATTAGTAATTACTACCACCCGTGTGAAGACCGGTATCCCGCCTCGCCAGGCCCCCATCCCAGACATCTACCCGTGCATCCGCGGTCAGGGTCTCAATGGAGGGGGGATTAGGGACAGTATCTATCTAAAGCCTTTTGAACCGGGTTGTGGTCTAGTGGTAGATTCTGGGATTCCGGATAAGAATCTCTAGGTTCGAATCCCACTCCAGCACAACTTGTTTCCTGCTTTCTGACACAGTTATTTACGACTATTTGAAAGCAGCCCGAAAAGGAAATATTTCAGTTTATCATAAGAACTCAAAATGTTTCTTTTCTCATTAACAAAAAAAAAAAAAAAAGATATTTTACAGAAATAATCATGCAAACATGTCCATCAATGTTCGAAATTATTGTGTTTCAGGCCCTATGGACTGCCCCGCCCGCCGGCAGTGGGTGTGTGACCATCAAGGCGACAGTGATAGAGCACCACGACATCTGGTATATGGACGAGGGTCCGCTGAGCAAGACCCTCTGTGAGAATGTCCAGGAGTCGTTCGACATGCAGCCGCCCATCGTGTCCAAGTGCTGCGCCTGTGACGAGGCCAAGTACGAGGTCAGTTTTGTTTGTTTATCTTTGTTTTTGATCTCAGTAAAGTCCCATTAATCTGCGAAGCGGATAATAAGCACGTTTGGTGCCTTGAATCCAAGGCTCTGCTGTAAAACCTTCTATAAGATTTTTATGTGAGGGGAAGTAAAATGATTGAAGCTGAAAAATAATGGGTAGTATTGTATTTAAACAATTTTTATATTAGGGTATTAGTTTTCGATATAACTACAAAAATGAAATGTCTAGATTATTTATTTATTTGATCTTGTACACTGTAATGTAAAAAAAACAAATAATAATAATGTTCCCTTACTGGGATATCCCGCGCCGAGGGAAGCATTAAACATAATTATAAT
This sequence comes from Micrasema minimum, assembly GCA_022494985.1. NCBI lineage: Eukaryota > Metazoa > Arthropoda > Insecta > Trichoptera > Brachycentridae > Micrasema > Micrasema minimum. The sequence continues at coordinate 59,477 of JAGVSP010001766.1, forward strand.
AAATATATACAGGGTTATTTTTTAGTCAGTTAACAAAAAAAAACCCTGAATTCAGTATCGTTAATAGAACCCATTTCAATAAAAAAACATGTCCTTTCTCGAATAAAAAAAAAGAAAAGTGCACCCAAATAATTCCTCAGAAATAGTAAAGACTTGGTCACCGTCCGCCCGGTACTACGCGAGCGGCGCGGCGTGCGCACCCCCCCCCCCCCCGCGCGCACTCCCCCTTCGCACTTACCCTTATGTGCCGCGCATGAACAACAGCTGTGAATAGATGATGTACGTAATTTGTAAAAGTTATAGGGAATAAAAATAATAAATCGTAAAAATAAAAAGTAAATGTTTTTTTATTGAAATGGGTTCTATTAACGATACTGAATTCAGGGTTTTTTTTTGTTAAACTGACTAAAAAATAACCCTGTATATATTTATGCGATCTCTCGGGCGAATGTGTGGCAAGACTATGTATGATAGGTGTACAAATGTCGAAATTAGAGCAGAGTGCAAGGCTGAGATAAGCATTATCGACAAAATTAAGAAAGGGCTTTTACAATGGTTTGGTCATGTGGAGCGAATGATTGATGAAAAAACGGCTAAAAGAAGTGTAAATGCAAGTGTGCCTGGATGTAGAAGCCGAGGATGGCCGAGAAAGACACGGTATGACCAAGTACGACAAGTACTTGAAAGTAGACATGTGAACATTCGGAATAATCGGCGTATGTGCATGAGAAGGTGTATGAATGTAGAGAAAGAAAAGGAAGTATGTCAGAACAGAGTGGTATGGCGTTCTATTCTCTCTGCCTACCCCTACGGGGAAATGGCGTGATGGTTAGTTAGTTAGTTGTCTATATTAAATCTTCATTTTAATAATACGAAGGCAGTAAATACACGGCAACCCTTTTGGGCCCTGATTACACGATTCGCAGCCATAGAGGAGATATTTCACGTGTTTTAAAAAATGTATTTTTCATTTCTCTGCGTTTAGATGTGCGAAATAATATTTTTAAAATCTTTTTTGTACCTCATCACGTTGTGATTTTCTTTCAAATCTTGCCAACACATATTCAACACAAACAAGCATCCTAAACGTTTTTAAATGTTTTGTTACAAGAAGTCTATCTCTATTCCCGAGTGTAGTATTTTGTAAGAAACATAAAACCATGACGTAGAATGTACAATGTACAATGCACTCAGATTTTCAAATTCTACCCGTTGCGCGTTGGATACATTTAAATTCTCGCCGAGACTGCACGAGAATCTGATGGAAACGAGAATGTGGATGCCGTTTTTGTGATTTCTTAAAGAAATGTTTCCTAGACTTTCTCCATTCTCCATTTTATAATAAAAAAGTACTTTAGCTAGTTCTAATCAACGTTGTAATTAAATATGTCGAGCGCAACTACTGATTTTAAATTTGCTAAGCCAATCTCGCAGTAAAAATAATAGATATTGGTATCATACAGCTAGATTTAAAAAAGGTGCTTGATTATTAAGTCCTAATGAATTATTATCTATGCTTGATTGACAAATTATAAATTCACCACAATATTCCTTATTACGCACATTCATTTAAAAAATGTAAATATGTCTCTATCTCGGAACTCGGAGTAAAGACCCATGTAAAAATATAGTTTTATTGCTTCGTGGTTAGCTCGTAAGGCTACAATATAAAAGGTCACGCTTTGATTCCTGTATGGGTCAACATGAAATATCTATTTAAAATGTGATTTTTCATATTAATGTACTATATATTATACCTTGGATGGGGACTGAGGCGTTAGACTTATCATCTCAGCGACATGTAATTAAATTGTTCAAAATACACCACACTGGTGTGGCTACTTTCTACTACCCATGCTGTGCCCTATGCGCCATTAGGTGCGGATAAGGGAATTGATGAAATTGCTGCATTTATTACTAAATACAAAGCAACGAAAAAATAGCAGTTTGCGGTAGTATTTTCTGTAATTATTTGAATAATTCGGTAAAGAAAGAATTGAAATATCTCTTACGCTTTTTCCGACAATTTTTTCGTAGAAAATCTAGTCTAACGAAGTAAATTCTGTAACCAGGGAACTTTACTTCTTGCAATCACTTCTTTTCATTTCGATATTACTTTAGTATATTGCATTAACGATTGCGGAAAACGTTTCTCCTCTTTCGATTCCTACAAATTTCGCTTTCTGATTACTTCAGTTTTATCGGGATCCAGGCTTAGAATTCTGAACACATTATTTGAGATGAACATAAATATCACAAAAAAATACGCATTTTAATTCATCAGCACCATATTAATGTTCGAAGAGTAATTATAAATTTAAATTGATAGGAATGGACAAAAAATAAACAGAATTTATAAATTAATTAGAGTGATGCTAGAGTGTAATTTTAATAAAATGTAACATCGCAAAAACTCACCAACAGTGGTTGTAGCGATATCAAAGAGCTTATATTATTGAGCGCAATGCGTAATTAACGTAATGGAATCAACTGCTAAATGCTATAAAAGAAGCCGAAACAGTCACTTTTTTTTAAAACACGACTGAAAAAAACATTTCCAATCTCTTCCTTAAATTTTATTCCATATTTTTTTACCTCCCTTCATCCTAGGCAGACACTGAGTTTGATACGTGTGTGTATGTTTTGAAAAGTGTTCTTTTGTTATTGCGTTATCGTTAAATTTATTTTATTGGTTGGTTGAAAGAAATTTCCAACTAGGCAAGAAACCGCCCAATGTACACCACAATACAATAAATTGAGATTAATATTTCAAGGCTATATATAACACAGCACCAATTAAGTGCGTAACACAATGTATAAAATCAATTTCTGAGGACATCAAGAGTGAAGAAACAAGTATTTGAAATGTTTATGTTGTGTATATGTTGTATTGTGGTACGTGTGTGGAGTGTGGTGTAAGTGTTGGGAAATAGGTTCTGAATATTTAAGCGCAGGAGACGATTGAAATTTACCTACATACTTAAATAACCATAAATAAATCCTGCATAAATCATGTATCTTTTTGGTCGAAACCAATATACGAGTTTAGCATACTGAGAAAAAACGAGGAAAAGATATATAAATTGATGTTATAAATTAATCAATATTAAAAAGTGGATAGCCAAATATTTTACACATTTCTCAATACTTTTCTTCCTTTTTCAGGTGACGTTCGAAGGTCTCTGGTCTCGCCACACTCACCCCAAGGACTTCCCTTCGAACGGATGGTTGACCAGGTTTAGTGACGTCATCGGGGCGTCTCACGCTGCTGACTACCGCTTCTGGGACTACGGGAGGCACTCCAGTGAGGGTCTCAAGCAGCTGGCTGAACATGGAGCAACGAGGGTCTTTGGAAAGTGAGCTGAAAGCTGAGGTAAACAACATATCATGTTTGTTTCTTTTATGCATTATGTATCACGGAAAGTTTATACATTTAAAATATAAAATTTTATTTCTAAAAAGAAAATAGAGGTTAGAAGTATGGGGTTTGGGAAAGAGCATAAATGAAGAATGCTTTTGTAAAACAGGCTTTGAGAAGTAAGAAACGATAGTAATGCTTCTGACGAATAAAATCTTATAAAGACAAATAAATTATAAAACAGACAAACGATGACAAATAAAGAAAATATATATTTTTTAATTAAGACAAATGATGACAAATGATGACAAATAAATACAAATAAAGATAAACAAAGACAAACAAAGATAAATAAATACAAATATAGACAAATAAAGACAAATAAAGACAAATGATGACAAATAAAGACAAACAAAGACAAATGATGACAAATAAAGACAAATAAAAAGGGTACATTTTTCACTCACAGAGCAAATCATTCTACCTGCTAAAACAATGAACAAATTCGTAGAAAATAATAAATTACGAAGACTAGAAATGCAAAAAATTCTCTCCCTAAGCGAATAATCAGAAAATGTTACAAAATTGAAAGATATCTGGTTATATCTGGTCAATGTAGTTATGAAGAACGTCCACTTGTCCATAGAAAAATTTCATACTATAATTTAGTACTATAACGTATTAATCTTACATTATTCATTTTGCAGTATGTACAGAATACCGTGTCTTCAATTTTTTAAAACCAATCATATTTTTTTTACAGAGTAACCACATCCGCACAATCATCAAAGCTCGCGGTATCTCATACCCCAATTTGACCGGGAAGACTTTCGCCGTCTTCCGCGTGGACAATCGCCACCACCTCATGTCCCTGGTCTCCATGCTGGACCCGTCTCCGGACTGGATAGTCGGAGTATCAGGCCTGGAGCTGTGCCAAGCCAACTGCTCCTGGGTGGAGTCCAAGGTCCTGAACCTGTACCCCTGGGATGCTGGCACTGATAGCGGACCGACCTACATAGTAAGATTTTTGTATTCTTCATTTTAGATAACAAAAATATTAAAATAACCTAATATTATGAGTATAAGAGTCTCCTGGAGGGAAAGAAGAAGAACATTATATAACTGCCTTTTTGGCCTGAAGTTTGTAAAGCAGAAAGTCTTCATGTATATACTACTATTTTCTCTAATCCGCACCCAATGGTGCATAGGGCACTGCAATGGTACACCAAGTGCAGAGTATCTTGATCATTTGGTAAGATGATCAGTCTTACGCTTCAGAACCAGATACATATATATATATACAACTCTATATATATAATCAAGATTTCCATTTAACGATATAAAATTGCAGGTCGTAGATTTCACGATACAGATAATATTTTTCTTGGTCACACTGCAATGTGTTTCGAAACGTTGACAATACAAAGCACCAAAACACGGCACAGTAACCCAGAAAAATATCAGATAAGAAACAGAATCTGTTGTAAACTGTCATGTCGTTTTGTTTTAGGTCAAGTAATATTTTGTGTGCTCATAGTAATAATCCCGATCGATAACTTTTAACGGATGTTCCATTTGTGATCGCGAAAACGTTAAACATCCATGGTGAGAAATCGTTATCACGTCGCTTTTAAGCACGTCGATAGTCATCTGTGATTGAGCTACTGAAACCTGAAAACTAATTTACGACAAATGTTTTTTTTAACGAGGGACTACCATGCATGAGGCACGGGTTCGATTCCTAGAAATATTTTATATAAATTGATTTCATATTATACATAAATAATACCTACCTTGTACTGGAACTGAAGCATAAGGCTGATTATTTATTTATTTATTTTTATTTTTTGCGTTCTCATCGGGAATCGAATCCAGATCTTCCGTATCGTGAGTCCAGCGTCTTAGCCATTACGCTACGGAGGCCGTCAAATTTCGTTTTCATGTAATAAGTAATCAAAATACACTTCGTTTGTCATACCGAAACTCGTATGCACTATAAGGTCAGAAAAGAGAGGATGTTGTCATTCGTCAATAATGCATTTTAATGTATGTTCTCACAGACATTAATAAATTATTGCAACGGATGCTTCGTATACCTAATTTTCTTATTTGAAACTTCTTAAATAAATTATTTATGGTCGATGAAACTGGAATTAGATGCATAATCACTAAAGAATTGGTTGGAAAAGGGAAGAGAAGGAAAATTGAATTGAGACAAAAATCCCTTCTGTAACCAACAGGGGATCCTCTCTCAATAGTAATCTCGGGAACAATTTGAATCCCTACAGCTCTTCAAGCTTATTGTTCCACTAATTCCCTTTGTTCATTATCAGAACCAAAGTGAATTTTATAACAAAGCTCTGGTACAATCGATTAAAGATTTATTTCTGACGTTACATAATATTTATTATGTTACAGAATGTGTCATATATTTTAAAAAAAAAATTCTTACTCAATTTTCTCGAGAGCTATGGGTCAAATCAAAGAAGTTTATTCCACAAAATCGCCTCAAAATATGATGTAGATTCACTGGTTTCCGGCTTGTAGGTACATCGAGTTTTGTTACACGGTGTATAATGGTAAGATGGTCAATCTTACGCTTCAGAGTCAGTCTAAGGCTATGCATGGTATCCAGTCCGATAACCACTACACAATAAGGCAGACATAAGTATTATTAATTACAATTTTTTTACCTCCAGTCGCCAGACCAGCCGACGACCCCCCGTGACGTCATCCGCCGGATCCGGCCGAACTTCCCGAACGACCCCCGCTCCCCGTTCTACGACCCCTCGGGCACGGAGATGAAGCCCCTGGCGAGGCTGTACCTGTCCCGCCAGCGGCTGTATGAGAAAAGCTGTGATAGCAACGGGATCACCGGCGCAGGTGAGAGCCATTCAACTGTCAGTTGGGGGGAGGTAGTTGTGACCAACGGCTTAAAAAGAGGTAGAATTACTATTTATATTTCTATCAGTGTCAATTTAGGCCAGCGCAGCGCCTTGAGCTGGTTGAGGTTTATGTGAGTTTATTCTTACTGCCGATATAGCGATAGTACAATGAAAATATTTTATTTGTATAAATTTCTCTTTTTCGCCTTATTTTCCAGTTAAAACTGAATCTATTTGCTTTGCTTTAAAAACTCGGTTAAGTTGTGCTGGACTGAAAAAAGACTCAATAGTCTTTAAAATGGTCTCGAGAAAGGTGAGGATTTCATTGTCCAACTCTAATTTAAGAATATATGGCCGGATGGTGAAGCCAAAGAAAGTGTCGGTGAATTACGCAAATCGCCTAAAATTATATCGCTGGCTGTGAAAGCGTATATAAAAAATTGCTTAAACTCCCTGGGGTAAAGATGAAACCCCTGGCGAGTTTGTTCTTGTCCCGGTAGACGCTGTACAAGAAAACAGTACAGTGCTGTGACAGTAAAGGGATCACTGACGCAGATGAGAGCCATTCAACTATCAAACTATCGCCATATTCAGGCCTAACTTTCGCCTAGAATTTATGTGACTGGGTGATAATGCATACGCGTTTATTGCAGACGACATAGAAAATAGTTTAACTGAATTTAAAAATCGAACGTTAATAGGGTTCTTCCCGATAGCATGAATATTCTTGAAAACGTTTTAAATATTTAAAGTATATTTTTACAATTACAACGATATAAAACACAATGATCAAAAATTTTGTTTTCATTTATAAATTTATGTTTTAAAAACACGAAAATACGAATGATTTTTAACGCCCGTTATTGACTAATGACGTCATTCCCGTCCACCGTAAAAGGCGTGAAATTCATTCCGCAGTGAGCGCCTATATTGCTGTGACGTCACACCGCATGCGCGCCAAATGGAGGATTTTGCGAGCGATTTGAAAAAGTGCTATTTCAAACCGCGCTAGAAAATTCATATGACATCGTAAAAAATTTAAAAAAATTCCTTTGATATTGTAATTTTTCAATCAATTTTTTGAAATAAAAAATAAAAAATCGGGAAGAACCCAATTAACTTCAAGATGTGAAACATCCAAATTAGTAAATTGACTGCAAAGCGCAATTAATATTGACGACTCAACAGAAACACTATTGTCACGTGATATATTAAACATAATATATAGGCATAATGTTTTGCCTCTCGGGGGCGGAGATGAACCCCCGAAACTTCTGTTTTGCTCTCGTCTAGAATATGGCTTGGTGATAATGCCAGATGACTTTGAGTAGGCAAATGTTTTTTACATCTAATTTTAAGTACTCGTTTATGTAAATTACACGCACAGGGTTCTCTTAAATAACTTAAAAAAAATACCTAATAAAGATCATCGATTAGAGTTAAGAATTCTGTTAAGAAGTTAGACAAAAGCGATTCAACTAATTCTGTCGTAGATAGGTAGTAATAATAAGAATATGATGTTTTTTATACCTACTTAATAAAATAAAAAAGGATCCATTCTATTTATATTTTTCTGTGTATGTTAAATATTTTTTCTGGTAATTAAATTTATGTCAACGAACCAAAATAATTAATATCATGATTCTTAGTTCATTGAAAAGAAAGTTTATAATGTGTACACTGCACATAATATATTTATTAAAAAAAAACAGTATCGCCTGTTTGAGTACCGTGTACCAACATGCGAAACACTGCATGTTTTTTCAAACACAGCACGCTAGTAAAAAAATGGAACTCATAATCTTTAAAAACGTTATTTTTAGTGAGAAAAACTGTTAAACTTGTGTTTAAATTCCGTCTAAAGCTTGCTCTGTATTCGGAAAATTTAGTAGTGATCCCTGGATTTACGGCTCCAGTTTTGTACAGTAGAACATAGAGTTCTCGTCAGCGCCTAAGACGGGAAGAATCTCATCCATTTACCTTTTCTTGTCTGAAATGTCAAATGTTAACAGCGGAATCGCTTATGGCAGATGTAGGCCACATTTCCCGCGCTGTCAGCTATTTGCGGTGTTGCCATTATATTTTGACGTAAGGATAAAGGTAAGTACCCACTCGTCATTAAAATTTGAACCCCGTAAGCTTTTAACTCTTTTGAAGCTTAAGTTTTAAAAGAGCATCATAAACGACTAGGTATTATGTTTCGCTTTTGAAAGAAAGAAAAAAATAGTATGTCCACTGTTTTATAACGCCTCGAATATGTTGCCACTCGTACGATTAGTAATATAATATTGGTACTAATATTACAGAATGTGTCATAAGTAGGCAGCTACGTCATCACTAGACATCTACGTCACACGTTTCGTGTATTGGCCCAAGTGAAATTAACCCTAGGAAGCGTATATTTTTAGGAAATTTGTATTGAACCGCCCCTTTTAGTAAATTCTTGTTTGAAGCTGCTATACAACAGAATTTCCAGTTCGCGATGACACAAATATTATTTGTTTGAGCTTTGAATTTTGGCGGATAAAAAAGTAGTTCCGGTTTATAAACGACGTAACGTTAACCTCTTCCGGTCCCACAGGAAAAAGAAACATGTTTCGGTTTTGTATTGTTCGTCCATCCAAAATTAAATTTTGCCATTGTCTATTATACAAATAGAACAATGCTTCGTTTTTTAAAGGTAAACAGACAATAAAATTTTATATTATTGTCATATCGTACCGTACACATGGCCAATGGATAATAATGGATATCAGGGAATAATTTTTAGAAACTACTACTAATTTATGGGTTGCACAGTTTAAACCCGCGCTGTGCAAGCGAGTGCCCTGCAAGGCGTCGGACCCTCCCTTATCCGCACCCATTTGTACCCAGTGGATCTTCATAATTCGTAACATGAAGGCAAGATGATCAGTCTTACGTTTCAGCGCCAGTCCAAGGTTTCTCATAAGAAATAGTTTTACGTCAACATTACATTTAAATAATTATTAATATCTCGAATTGACCCACATCGGAAATGGAACCCTCGATCTCATGCCTGGTAGCCCTACGCGCGACCACTACACCTATTGACATGGCTTATGCCATGGGTTAAATGGGAACGATCTCCTCTTCTTCACCTAGCTTTTATATACACTAATGGTGCATAGAGCACTGCATTATTTCCTTTGGAGCAGAGTATCAAGATGTATTATATTTGGTGTTTTTTGACGAGGCACTTAGCTTCAACAGCTTAAACTGCTTTTAGCAAATACTTCCAAAGGTAGGTTATTTTATTTTCCAATTTTCTTTTTATCGCATATTGGAAATGTATTTTAAGCCTTAACGTAAATAACAGTCATCACTAAGAATAGGTTGAGGGGGATGTGTTTGAGTAAAAAAGCTACATTGAATTCTTATACTAATATTTTTTTATAAAGCGTGATTTTAACCATGGTTTTTCTTCTTCTTCTTCTTCTTCATCAGCCATTGTTCGTCCACTGTTGGACATAGGCCTCCCCCATATTGGTCCTCTGCTTTCTGTCCTGGGCATCGAGCTGCCATCTGGATCCTGCAGTACTTTTTATGTCATCTGTCCATCTTCTTTGTGGTCTTCCTACACGTCTCCTTGCAGCTCTAGGTCTCCAGTTCAGCAGGCGCTTCGTCCATCGGTCCTCATTCTGGCGTGCCACATGTCCAGCCCATGTCCACTTCAGCTGGGAGATAGCTTTTATGACGTCTATGACTCTAGTCCGTCTTCTTATATCCTCGTTAGTGACATGGTCTCTTAAACTGATGCCGAGCATGCTTCGCTCCATTGCCCTTTGCGCTACACGGAATTTATTGGCCGATGGTTTTTATAGGATTCCTATTAAGCGTTTTGCTAAAGTAAAAAAAAATTACTTTCTGTATACGTGGTATACAAATTTGAGCAATGTGACATTGACATCGTGTTTTTACTCGTAATCGTTATTTATGTTAATCTGATCTTGCATTACAATTTTTTTTTTATATTAAGAGACATTATTAAGTTACATAACGTAATTCATACGTCTTCTTTCTTTAAGGGATGCAATAAACTTATTTCACTATACATAGCATAGAGACTTAAAGCTGAAGATTTTTTTTTGAGGATTCAATATAAAATAAATATAAATACGGGGTGTAACAAAACTCGATGTTCAAGCGGAAAACCAGTAAATCTACACAATATTTGGAGTCGATTTTGTAGAAATAAATTTTTTTTGATTTGACCCTTAGTTTTTGAGAAAATTGAGTACGAAGATGATTTTTTTTCCATATTTTTTTTGCTTATTGTTATCAAACATCATGTATTTAGTCAAATTAATACTATCCATTGAGAAAACAAAATTAAAACGCGCATTTTAACAAGAATTTGAGCAATTTTACTTAATCTGCCATAATTATTAAAAGTATTGTGAGAAGAAAAAATTTTTTTTTTTAAGCTTAGATTAAAAAGGCATATTACACAATCCTCTCCAAATTCGATGTAGATTCACCAGTTTTCGGGTTGTACATCGAGTTTTGTTACACCATGTATAACATATGTCTAGTATCAAAAGTGAACATAGTTTAAAAAAGTAATGATTTAGTATATTTAAAAAAGTGAAAATCTTTAAATAAAAAAACTGTTTTATACATTTAAAACCGTTTTATCATTAATTAATTCATTCATTTCCTTAACTAGTCCTGCTGGTGCGAAGGGTACTACATAGATAAAATAGTTACACTAATGCAGTGAATTTCGATAATTTTCATTTCGTGAAGTTAAAATGATCTGTCTTACGCTTCAGTGCCAATCCAAGGCATCATAACTTGAAATAATAATGTAAACGATGAAAATTGAAATTTAGGTTCACAAAATTTTTGGTACTTTTAATACTTATTTTATGCTTTCAATAAAACCAATAATATGGGGCTGAACGAACCAAATGCAAACAACAATAAGAAAGGAAGTTACTAGTTTTCTGTATAAATGTGCTTTAACTAACAGTGTGCAGTGAATTTGATTCTGAAATAGTCAATTTTAAAGGGTCAAGTTCTTTTATAGCCACATAAAACCGAACACTAAAAAAACACCCTTTGAAGGCAACATTCCGAAAGGAAAGTCGCTAGATATGCGAAAAAGGAAAATCCTAATATATTTACCGAAAGATAAATATACGGGAAACCGAAAATGGCACAGGGGACCCCTGGTAGTTGTATATTTTATAGGGGCCCTCTCTCATTTCGTATGCAGTAACATAATAATGTTTGATATATCGCCTTAATTATGCATAGCGTTCTACGAATTTGGGCTAAATACACGTAGTCGGTTAGGCTAATTCATTAATTACTCCTCTTGTGTGAAAACAGCCCCAAGCTTTATCAAACAAAGCGTCCTCATATCGCTATCCTTATAAATTTGATGGTTGACGGTTTTGATGCATTCACCATTTTTTTACAATGCCAAAGGAACCTTTAAAATTAATTTTTTTAAGTAATTTGTTTGGAAATAAAAAAACTATATTTATTTTAGATAGATTAGACATCAGTATAATTTATTAGAAAATACCCATTTTATGTACTTCTGGTTTTTCAGGATTGAATAACACAAGTATGTATTGTTGAATTAAATTTCTAATACTTGGATACAATAAAAAAATACAGTACAATTATAAAATCTCTTATAAATATATTATAAATTGTGTATTGAAGTAAGTTATAAGTACTAAATATTTAACACATGAATACATTATATGAATTGCTTCCTTTTAGTAAGAAGAACGCATAAATTCTAGGATTCTTTTTATTTTTAAAATGGATGTCTAAAATATAGAAGTTTATTTAAAATGCGATCTAAAATATTGTACTTGTATTGTTACTAGAAACTTGTATTTGTATTTAGTTTTTTCACAGTGAAAAAACCTATTATATAGCTTTTTGTCAGTTGTGACGTGTGTCAAAGGAAATGCTGGTATGAAATAGAGAATTTTGAAATTTTGCTTTGTATAAGTGTTTCTGTTGGATATTTTATCAGCAGGAATACGATTGTGGATAAATACGTCTGCTGGAGCGTGATGCGATATATTCGGTACAAAACAGTTCTGCTTGTCTGTTTCTGCTATACAAGCTTGCTTTACAAGCTTATAGTTATGTACCATGGATATTAGAAGCAAAGGCATCAACTTCCATTTTTGTTTTATTTCATTTGAAGAAGAAATATAAAAAACAAAAAAAAAACAAAAATAATCTTATACAAAAATATTAAATATCTTATAATCAATTTGAAATACACGGAGTGAAACGCATTTAGTACTATCGCAGATAAAATTAAATCTGGCACAAATTCTAATCTTTTGAAATGCAGTTTTTATTTTATTGATGATAGCATCGTGAAAGCCTTCCTGACTATCGCAGATAAAGTTAAATTGCACAAATTCTTATTGATATTTTATTGATGACAGCATTAATTTGTACTAAATAAATATTGAAAAATTTAAAAAAAATCAACTTCTTACTAAGTTTTCTAGAACACTGGGTCAAAAAAAATATTCTACAAAATCGACTCTAAATATGATGTAGATTCACTGGTTTTCCGCTTGTACATCGAGTTTAGTTTAACGATGTTCTTTTAGTGCAAAACCACCATCACTTCCTTTTTAATTTTTTACTGTCACCTAATAATACGAGTTTTTAAATTTGATTATTTACACAACCATCGTATGGTATCTTATCACCTGATTTTTGGGTTTTTGAGTTTTAATTTTTTTTTTTTTTAAATATATTAAAATAATAATTTATTTCATGGGGCCTTTGTTTACAACTTACGGAGGTAGCTGTCTTTATTTCTCACATTTATCTTGTGACGTCTCAAAATAATATTCTATTATCAAGAAAAATATTATTATTTATATAATTTGAAACCAAATAAATACATATGTATTTGAATTTCAACTATAGCAAGGTCAACGAACTACAGAAAAACACATTTAAAAAATAAAAAAATAAAGGTTGTTGTCTTTGCTTCCAGTGCCATAGCCTCGTGTTCTGCAAACAGCAGGATATAGCGTTACAGTACAAAGGGAACTGTCATGCCTTCTCTTCTAGTCCTAGGTTTAGCGATCTCCTAATCCAATAACTACTAGGGTTTGCTAACATTGTTGTTTTCCAAATAGAATCCAAAACTATAAACCGAAGTCTGTCATGTATTTTATTCGTGCTGGTAACGTACATTATATAATTACTTGTTTATAAAAAACTATATGATATTGATTGAGTTGGAAAATAAAACTAGATTTTTGGCTCATTTTATTTTTTATACTCCATATCGTGACAATTGCTTCACCCTGTTAGGGCTTTAACTTAATAATGAATAATAAAATAAAATTAGAATAAGAATCTAGTTTGATTTTATTATATGTTAGCAAAACAATACTCGATTTTGGCGGAGTTAAAATACAACTAATTAACCATAACGCCTTTTTCCAGAAGGGGTAAACAGAGAGGATAGAACGCCACATCACCCTGCCCTGGCACACTTCTTTTGCTTCTTCCAAATTCATAATTATTTTCATGCACGCATGTTGATTATTCCGACATTTCAAATGCCCACCTGTAAGGTTATATACATGGTGTTTTCTATAATTTTTACAAATTTTTATCAAATATCATGTATTTAGTCGAATTAATACTATTTTATAAGAGAAAACAATTGCAAAAACTTATTTTAAAATATAAATTTGTGCAATCAGCGGTACTTACAAAAGCTTTTGTGAGAAAAAAAAAAAATTCAACCTAGATTCAAAAGTCATATTCCACATTCAACTCCAAATATGATGTAGATTCAACAGTTTTCGGGTTGTACTACAAGATTTGATACACCATGTATTTGTTATAGGTATATATTTAATCATGGTATTTCCTCCTCTGATCTCTTTGACACACCTGGTTTTCATAAATAACTTTTTTTGCCATTATTTCTCATTCATTCGCTCGACACAGCACGTTTTACTCATAATTAATACAAGGTGCTTAAATTCGTTAACCTTAAAAAGCTTTTAATACCTCGGTAAGTCTAGTCGACCCTATTTAGACAGCAGTGCCTTCCGAGGGTGTTGGGGGCAAGTGATCGACTTTTCCACCCTTCACTTTGTCTCTATCCGACGCGCGACGTTTAATTCTGTTTGTCTTATCTCCGTGAAAAATGTAACCCCACTCCACTGTTGTGGGAGTATTCCAAACAAAAAACGACCCTTACCCAGAAAAACCATCGCAGACGTCACAAAAAGGGCAGCCAATTTAATTTCAAATTGATGTAATTAAAATTGCCGCTACGGTTTTTTAAAATGGCTACGGTTCTATGTTTTATAAGTAACGTAATTATTTTTTCAGGGGTTTTAAAGCATATCTGATGTTCAATTTACAAAATTTTACTTTCGTTTTTATTTATTTATCCATTCGCCATAATTGGCATTTACATTTTTCTTTTCTTTTATTTTATTTTGTTTATTTAACCATCTCAACGGGCCAGAAGGCCCAATTACATTTTAAAACAACGTCACAAATGCCTAGGCTTGAGAAAAAATTGATTTTTTTTTCTGTGTTCTCACTGGTCGCGTAGGAACCTCCGTATCGTGGGTCAAGCGTCTTAGCCATTTTGCTTACATTTTAAAATCATTTTTTCATTAATTAATTGAATTGATTCCGTATCTGGTTCTGCTGGTGCGTAGGGCAGTACATGGATTAATGCAGCGAATTTTTATGTGTTTTATTTCGTGAAGGTCCATGATCAGTCTTACCCTTTAGTGCCAGTCCAAAGCTATAAAAATCATTTGCATGCAAAAATTTATTTAAAACTTGCAGTTACAATTATTTACCCTCCGTAAATTAAACTTTAATACTAAATTTTTTAAAGATATTTGATTACGTATGTAATTTATTTCAAATTTATAATAACGATATCTTGATCTGACTCTGAAGCATAAGACTGATCATCTTGTCTTCATAAAAAAATCATTAAGACACATTCTTTCGGTGCTATATTATGAAAATAAAATTTTATTATTGTAATAAAAAATAAAAATATTGTCTTGTGCAGTTACCTATAGTAAATACTTTACTGTAAATAATATACCTAATGTGGGTATGGGTATGAGATTCGGTCAAATAAAATTAAAGAGTTGAGGATACATATTGTAATTTAAGTTAACCGATAGTTTAACCCAAGAAGCGAGTATCTGTACGGGCGGGTGTTTTCTATTTGCATATTTATTTGGGATACAGCCTGACTTTGTTTATTTTCAATTAAAACTTTTCCGATTTCCCGTAGGTTCCTAAATTAGGTTAGTAGTTTCGTTTCTAAAGTTTTGCGAGTTAAGGTGGGTACCACTATTTATAGAATATTGTTTTTCACAAGTAATCCCCTTAACACTGTGTTTACATGTTTATTTTATATTTCACAGTTTTTTTTTAATGACATGGAAAATGTTTACATATTTCTTGTTTTTTTCCGCTTCGTTGTGCAGTGGTTAACGCGCTAGGCTATCGTGTTATATCAATGTGTTTTTTCACGTAAAAATATTTAATAGGTATGTGATACTTTGGACTGGCGCTGAAGCGTAAGACTGATCATCATGCCTTCAGGTTACAAATGATCAAGATTCACCGCACTAATGCAATGCCCTATGCAACGTTTAATGCTGTTAAAGAAAGTATTAGTGTTATTCTTTTTCAATGTTAAAAAAAAAACCTTTACAATAAACTGTTTAGTACGTAACTTTTAAATCATATCAACGGTTGAAAGAAAACTGTTGAAGACGCTGGCTTCAGACTTCGGAGGTTACGGTTTGGTTCCCAGGGAGATTACAACATTTAAAAGTGACTGTAATGAATCCTCCTTTTTTTTGTTTAATTAACTTAAGTTATTGGACCGCTTGTTGTTTTTTAATTTTAATTAATAGTATTTATTTAAATAAAGTACATAAGTCTATCATTCAAACTATTTTTAAATTCCCCATCACTTATACTACAGTCTCTTTTAAAAAATGCAAATCTGCTTACTATCAGACAACTTTATATTAAAGCAGTTGTTTTATATTTTTGGGTGTTGATAAGTTACGAACACAGCAAAATATCAATACCAGATCTGCTAGTGGCTTGAATTACTGTGTGCCTTACAGAACGGCTACTTCCTCACTAAGTCATTTTACAGTTTTGGGCCCAAAGCTGTTTAATGATTTGGAGATTGAAATAAAATATTCTTAAGACCAGAAACAGTTCAAAACTATAACGACTGTATCATCCGGGACGGGGATGTTGGTTTGCTCGAGAGTGTATATAAATAGTAATAACACTAGATCATGTATTTTTTAAATTATTTTATTGTTATGTATGTAGAGTACTAAATGTAAATGTCCCGACTTAACACAATTTCTATCTAGCATGACAAATTTAACTGTTCAGACTACAAATTTACTGATGTATGAATAAATAAAGTAATTAAAAATATTGATTTATAATTCATTACGAGTTTGAATGGATTATACACCGTATTGGGGTGATTATTCATGACATTCTGAGAAAAAAATTCAAATAAAGTCTTTTTAAAAAAACTCAATTCTAATTTCTTAAAAAAAAAAAAATAATATGAATAAAAAATTCTTGCGTGTAATACTGACTTAAATTTTTGTACTGGATTTCACATATTTTTGAAACAGACCAAATATTTAGATTTGAAATTTGAATTTTGAATGTGGGTACGGTGACCGGGGTTAACCCCCCCGCCACCCCGCCCCCTAACTACCCCGCCAACACTGACACTTGAAACAGAACCAGTATTACAAGCGTCGTTTTTTATTAATAACGCATATTTAAAATTAATTATTAGAAATACCGATCAAAAAACTTTATTAGGATTTTTTTCTCAGAATACCATGAACAATCACCTTCTAGAGTTTTGCGGTTTCGTCATGAAACACGGTGTATTTATTAATTGATTGTGGCCTTCTTAATGAGATCATTGTGCTTGTTTAAGAATGATAAAAGTTTAAGCACGGGCATATATTATGTCGTACTCAAATCCTTTCTTCTCGTACGTATTTCATTATTTATTTTTATTTATTTTATTTTTATTTTTATTTGTTTATGGACATCCAACAGACATACACTTATTTTAAATATATACAACATTAATTTCTAACAATAATGTCCACTTTAAGGCTATCACTTAAGTATCTAAAAATATTGAAACATTTATTATTGTTGCAAAGTACCCATCCTGTTGCTCGATCACAGATCAGTACCGACTCGGTAATAAGCGACGTGATAACGATTTCTTACCCATGGATGTTTAACGTTTTCGCGATCACAATGGAACACACGCGTTAAAAGTTATCGATCGGGATTATTAAACGAGCGCATACTAGTCGCGAGCCATTTCCCGAGATATATCTTATTCGCACACATCTTCATTCAATCTTTATTATAATTTA
This sequence comes from Micrasema minimum, assembly GCA_022494985.1. Taxonomy (NCBI): domain Eukaryota; kingdom Metazoa; phylum Arthropoda; class Insecta; order Trichoptera; family Brachycentridae; genus Micrasema; species Micrasema minimum. The sequence goes on from JAGVSP010001766.1 coordinate 77,191, forward strand.
GCCGGTTTTCGGCAAGCCAAATATTGAGAAAAACAGTCGACATAATAAAAAATCCGACAAGCGCGATGATTTGACGTTTGACGTATGGTCGTGATATAGCGTAGTTCGGCTCCGCTCGGCTCAGATCGTCAATGTTCGGGTCAGCGATCGCGGTATTGAACGGTATGTCATTGTGATCGCTCAAATCGTTAGCGTTAGCACGGAATTAGCACGTTTATAACTACGTCGATAGTTATCTGTGCTTGAGCTACTGTACACAGTTGCTTATTTGTAATATGTATAAAGCATAAATAAAAATGTTTTAAAGGAAAAGTAACATAACTGAAAAATAAAATTGGCATTTTTTTGAAATTAAAATTTAGAAAAAATAAAATCTACAATACCTAGATAATCAATGTATGTACAGGATAGGTACTCATCACATACCTTATTTAAATTAACTAAATTACATAATTTTTAAAACAAAATACTTGCAGCATCTTTCTTCAACCTACATCATCTTTCAACATTACATCTTTAAGTTCTTCTATAAAGATTTTTATATCTTCTTTACTTTATCTAATTTTATTCTGGTAGGTTAATCTTTATTATCATCACTGTCGGATTTCTGTATTATAATCTTCTCCTTTTGACGTGTCCCTATTATCAGCCCTTATTCTTATCTCAGGTAGCTAATGCGGGCATTAAAAATCGTGTCAGTTTAACTACCCACTGTTTAAAAACAGCTCAAATTTTGGCATAAAAGGGCACTGTACACGAACGACGTCGTTAAGTCCTAACCACGATACTTATCTTAGTTTAAAAATTTAACTCTTTAAAAAATTTGTTTTAAGAGGTCCTTAAAGCCAGCTTTTGTATTTTAAGGTCTGAAATAAGGTCATTATTTTTTTACAGGCTTTTAAAGATTTTTTATGTTTGATTAGCATCAATAACGACTATCAAAGTTTTTTTCCGGAGAGCACATCTAAATAAATAACTAATAAATAAATATGATGGCCCAAAAAATGCTTAACAATCTTCTCAACAGATGTCACCAGCATAGAATTTTTCTGTTGAACGTTGAAAATGAGTTCAATATATAGTAGTTTAAAAAATTTGTCATGGTTATCAGATGATGGGCTGAATGGGGAATGTTGCAGAACATCAAGTGGCCACTTAACCCAGCCAATTACAGGTCATAAGCCCTGTAAACACCTAGATAATCCACATTCGTTTCCAGAGTTTCTCTGTCTCTGTTGGGATATCAATAATATCTGATATTAGCCCAGCATGGGTATAATCCAGTAATTTGTCTACAAGTATTTGTACACATTCAAAATGTTGTAAAAACCTAATTGAATACTTTATAGGTGAGAAGCGACTAAGGCCGTTATTTAAAGTAACAGTATTTAATATGACTATCCAGTATCCAGTTGAAATAGCTTAGCTTTCTTCACAACCACGACGACTCAACCCATACAATAAACTATAAAAAATATTATTATCTGAGAACTGATTAGATTTGTTAAGTCGTTTTATACATTGGGTTAGCATTTTCTTACTTTAAAAGCTCTCGTTTTAACATTTAAATTGATTTTTATTTTTATCTCAAAATACGTTATTTGTCTGACAAACGATACTAAAGATTTTATGAAAGCCTCGTTTTATTTATCATCCTTTTGATATTCGGTTTCAAGCTTTTCATTAAAGCTCCTAAACAAACAAATCATTATTTTTCTGCTTCCACCCACAATTATTAGTGGGGGAGGTTTTAATATTCTCAGAAGGCAGTGAGATAAAATTGCCAACAGTTTGATTCATTTGCTCACAATATAAGGTTTGAATAAAAGGGACGCACCAAGATAGCGGCACACAAAAGTCCACTATATACGGGACAGTTTTCTACACAGTTTCCTGCGCAGTCTGAAAACTGTCCCTTATAAAGCTAAAACTGGATGAAAAACTGTGAGCTAGTGTCAGATTCGTACTGTGCGCTAATTCCACACATTTTTTCACACAGTTTCGGCGCGCCCCGCGGCGATTACGGCAGTATAATACGTATTATATTCAATAGTATCGGTAATAGTACAAAATAAACTTTGATAAACTTTTACTATGGCGAATATGAATATAATGTAAAAAATAATATCAACTGAAATCCTAGATCCAAATTCAAAATATCGAATAACGACTATTTGACAGATGAGTAATGTTGCCAAATGTAGAAGTTCCTAAAGTTATTCATAATAAATGTTGAATTTATCTGCTCCAATAATTGCATAAAATAAATGCTTTCAAATTAAAATGACTCCAAAATCGGTAAATCGGTTGTACATTTTCAGTAAATTCGATTAATCTCCACAAAATCGATAGATCTGCAAAAAAACGATAAGATAGGCGACAATAGACATTATTAGTATGGCAACATTTATGGCAGTCCGACTGTGTATTCTATGGTCCGACTGTCGCGTTCTGCGCATGCCTACAGACAGTAAACTGTGCCGTGTAAAGGTAAAATTCACACCGCGCAGTTTTTATTGGTCAGAAAACGGTACAAGAAACTGTGTAGTTTTCTGAACAAGAAACTGCACAGTAAACTGTCCCGTATAATGTGAGCTTAAGTCCAAAACGTTATTGAAATATTGATTGTTGCGTTTGCTTTGACGATACGTTTTTAATATTATAAATAATTTATGTATTCTTTTTTATAATTACTTATCAACTAATAGCGATTTACTAAAAACTTCATAATCTGATGTTCTGAGCAATTTAGGCAGTTTTTGTTAAATAAAGGCGGTTGAGATCATCAATACTCATTTGTGAATAATGAAGATTAATCGCCAGGAGTTTGTTCCTTTTGGGTGTTACTGCGAAGAAATATCTTAGACATCTCGAGTAAATTAAACCAATTAGAACTTTCTTTTTGCTGTTACTTAATGTTGGCATCTTATCATTATAAATCATCTGGCATGATCATATCACTAATGATTTGTTAGATTTAAGAAATAGAGACAATATGATTTTTCTGAACATGTTGATATTTTTTTACCTTAAATGTAATTATTTACTCAGTAAAATTGTTTGTAGACTATGACTGATTTTAACAATGTCGATACTATTTACTGTTATACTGTTAAATCAGTTTTTATGAACTCCAATGCATATTTTTAGGTACATTTTGGATGTGTGGAAATACTTGTAGACAAATAGAAGGATTGTATTCATGCTGGGCTAACATCAATCATTGCGTTAGTAGTCAAAAACAGGCCGGAATCAATTATTATTTATACAGATAAATGATGATAAAGATGAGTCCACGGATCTGACCTGCGGATCGGACCGTCTCGTTTATGGGCACCTATTAGGCCATGGCAAATTTAAATAATAGATGTTCTTGGATTATATTTATGGTTAAATTAAATAAAATGTCTAGTACCTTTTCCGTTATATCCGTACCCAATGGTGCATAGGGCACTGCATTTGGTACACTAAGTGCAGTGTCTCTTGATCATTTTTTTACATGAAGGTGGGAATCGTAATTGATTTATAAACATATAACTGAAAACGCATATTCTATGTAAAATCAATATTACTAATATTCCAAAATCCTATCTTTATTTAAGATTACTTTACAAAGTACGATTTTATTTAGCTTCACAAAGTTAGACATTACGTTTGGTAGCATATTCAAATTTTTTCCTAGTATATACATCTGTTACTTTTATTGCCATGGTAGAAAATACATAAATAATCATTATCACACACGACGATAGTAATATACGATAATTTTTTAATCGCTCTTTTTTATTTCATCTAAAATTATTATGACGTGCATTAAACCTGCATGACAAACATAAGATGAATTTAAAATATACATACTACGTCATACAAAGGAAATGTGCAGTAACGAAGGGCTACAACATTGCTTTGTACGTCACCACTGGGGTGTATAATACTAACCTTTATTTGTATCACAATGTTGTTATCTCTCTACGAGGTTTGTTTAGTGAGACCTTTTGTTTGAGTTTACAGAGGGTTGCGAATTTATACGCTAACGACACGCAAATAAAACTGTTTAATTATTTTTTTTTGTAAAGGGAAAGCCTAGATTTTTCAAATGGGAAATTTAAGTGGCTTGGAAAATGGTTTTTTTTTATATCGCGTAAACAACAAAAAAATAAAAAAAAATGGCGCTCTTTTTTAACGTAAAACTGTAATAAAAAGTAAGGGTTCAGAAATACTGCCCATATTTTTGTTCTTTTGCTAAATGTGGCTCTCTTTTTACGTTTTACATTGTTTTGATAGGAAAAAATTTCTCCTCGCCTACCAAAAATAATAACTAACAGTACGAAATAATAATTATTTACGAGGTTTTAGAGATAAACTTTATATATTAAATTCTAATGGCTTGATAAAGAGTCATTTGTTCTGAATGGTTTGCTATTGGGAAGTCAGTTAGCCAACAGGTCATCAACTAGCTGTTATCAAAACTAACAGGATGTATGAAAATAGTACAAAAAAAGTAACTGTACTTTTTTTTTTTTTATGTTAAAATCAAAAAACGATTTTTCTGGTTCTACGTGATTTTATTAAGTTAGTGACAATTGTTTCGCCTTGTAAGGGCACTATCAAACAGTTTGATAGTGCCCTTACAAGGCGAAACAATTGTCACTAACTTAATAAAATCACGTAGAACCAGAAAAATCGTTTTTTGATTTTAACATAAAATATCATGGAGTTCTACAAAATAAATGCCATATCAATCAATAACTGTACTTTGTTATTGTCAATATTTCTTTGTTAAATTAAGAAATAGCCTGTTAAAAAATTAAAATGTGTCCAATTACTGTAAATTACACGTTTTAAAAAATAAATCAAAATGATTACTCTTTTACTAATTTTGATAAGGGTTTATTATTCAATTTCTATCAAAATGTCACTAAATTTTTATAAATAATTTAATACAGTTTCAACAATACGTTGCTTTGCAAAATATTTTTCTTATGTGTCCAACAACTAGCATCCACCCTTTAATATTATTTGATTGAATTATTTGATTATGCTGTAGTATTTAAGATTAATAAAAGTTATGTAAAGATATTCCGCCTCCAATGGCGCGCTGTTTCGATATCTTTGCATTATATTTAATAGGCTTTATGAATTATAATGGAGCTATTCTTGATAAGGGTCAGGTACGTGCTGGGTGCTGGGGGTGGGTATGCGTAATATTGACATGACTTCTGCAAAGTTAAATTCGTACAGTAATAGTAAGTTATTACTTAAGTTAATAAAATCATGTTGTGTACACATTTTAGGTGTACGTTTACCAATCACAGGGATATTCGAATAATGTTTTTTTAAGAATTATAATTTATATTACTTTATTGTCTTTCTGGTGTTTTGCAAAAATAATTATTAATTTGGACATGTTTCACATTTCACAAAATAATAACGATATAAAATGCAAGTTAAATTCTTCCCTGAGTAATATTTTAAACAGTACCTAATAATCATTTCATTTATCGTATAAATGTGCCTCATCATCTATCCTAACCTACAATTATTTATGAGTACAATATTTTTTAAATTAAACATCTCTTGCCTACGTGTTATTTCGCCATCATTATTAAGTTTCTTATCCGTACCATAGAGCACTGGTCTGATACACCAAGTGTAAAGTTTTCCACTGTTTATTTCATAAGTGTAAGATTAGCAGTCTTACATTAGTACCTGTCGGAGGTATATTACATGAAACATTAATTTCCCTAAGTTTTTTGAGATAATTTAATTGTATCCAAAATATATAATCCAAGCTCAAACACCCTGTATATCTGACCCTGATTCCCATACAGGCTCTCGCAGGTCTCGGGTGGATTTATATAACGGATGTCCGTTTACGTGGGATTTGGGTCCTCCACGTGAAAAAGCTTCCCTTGCATTCGGCTGTTTCCGATACTGATCGGTGTTTAAATCGGGGTAATTGTGTTCGGTTACGTTACGCCCCTGTCCCTTCTCTTCCCTTTCTCTCCCTTCCCCTCTCTACCCTCTCCACGCAAACCATAAACCTCATTTGACCCGAGGAAGGTTTTCGGGTAGAACGGAGGTTTCACTGGAGCGAGTATTTAAGTTATCTGTTACAATGCGGCTTCCGTAGCGTAATGGCTAAGATGCTGGACTCACGATACGGAGGTTCCGGATTCGATTCCCTGCGAGATCACAAATAAATTTATGTGGTTTTGTCAAGCCTGGGTGTTTGTGACGTTATTCCCTTTTGTAATTTAACTCATATAAGAAAAACCAAATTTAAATCGATCACTGAAATAACAAGACATCCACATCCTCATTTTCATAGACTTTTTATAGATGATCGCATAGAAAACAGTCTAAACAAATTGCAAACTAAGAAAGTCTAGTTGACCTCAATGTTATCATAATAGTCTTACCGCTGAACTGAAATGATAATTTATTCGTAGCTAATGATACTTAGTTTAAGTTTATTTTCCCCATTAAATATAATAGTTTGGGTCGGTCTGATCAGAGTCAAACATTCCCTTGCAATTTAGTAGTTTCCTTTATCTTTAGTTTACATTCAAATTAATTCTGACTGGCATTTTGTTGTTTTTGTTATTTAGAAGAGAAATTTAATAAACTAACTTTCCTGTATAAATTAAAACGTATATTGATTCATATTGAAATTAATTAAACTAAGAAACTATATCTTACAATCATAAAATCTGTTTTTGTCTTATACTCGATTATTAAGTAGGTGCAAAATAATAGGGTTCTTCCCGATAACATGAATATCCTTGAAAACGTTATAAATATTTAATGTATGTTTTTCCAATTCCAATTCATGACATCGTAAAAAAATATATTAAAAATCCTTGATATCGTAATTTTTCGATAATTTTTTTTAAATAAAAAAAAACGGGAAGAATAGAACCCAATTATACTTTATTATTTTGGCGTCACCATATAATAAAATGATAAAAATACACTAAACTGTATAACTATTATCTACGCAGTGCCTATGCACCATTAGGCGAGAATAAGGTAATGAATGAATAAATACTAGCAGATAACAGTCTAAATGCTAGCCTCGATTTTTGGTTGTTTCACCTTCTTATCACTTCCGTTTTAGAACCTGATTATCGTAAATGTCCTACTAAATCGCAGTTAAGTTTGAGAATGCATTTCATCACCTCTGATTATCACAAAAATATTGTAAATCACATTTAAAACGCCGCTAAACTTAGTCAGAGGTTTGTTCCCTTTTTGTGTTTGTTATGACATCTCGACTCAAAATTTTAATGCATTGAAAAACAGTCAAAATGGAAATAATATGATGATAATCCAATATTTTATGTTGTTTTGGATTAGTATCACATTATAAAAACTCGATTATAAGTAAAATAACGAAATGTCTTAAAACATTTTTGCCGGGTTGGATTTTTACAGTATTTGATAAGTAGTCCGGTAAAATTAGTTTTTTTCCATCCCACCCTCCTTGTAAAACGTATTTAAAAATGGCGTCGTATTTGATCGTTTGACAACTCAACTCAAATTTTTATTCGGTTGAAAATTGCTTAAAATGGAAATGTTAAAATGTTAATCCAATTTTTTATATTGTATTGGATTGGTATCATATTAAAAAAACATTATAAAAATCGATTCTAGCTTGCAAAAGGAAACATATTGAAAGCATTGACAACACCGCTGCACTGTTGCCGGATGAAAGTGCTGACCAGCTAAATCGGAGGATAGATTTGTCATTATTTCTGGGGTTAATTGGGTTCGTTGTAAATATCGTTTAAATCTGGTAGCAAATTACAACCGACATTTAGTTATCCGGGTTTTAACCGGAGGTGATGAAACACCTCCTAAAAGCATGATTGTAAGTAGGTACCTACTCTTAAGAACCGATGGAGATTATTTTTTCCGCAGACAACACTGAGATTTATTTTTTTCGGCAGGCATCACTGATGTACACTACTATCATTTTTACGCTAATAATATTATAGATTGATATTTTACTATTCTTATTTACTATTTAATAAAGTGACCAGTTTTCGTGTGTGTATATGTATATGTATAATGTGTTGTATGTTTTTTGTTATAAAATTACGCTTCACAACTACTAGATCGCGGAGGTCCTTTTAGAAAATTTTGTAAGTGAATAAATGATTTAATTTGAATATAAAACAGTACTAAAAATAATTATGAAATTAAACAACTTTTGTTTTAAACTACTTTACTAAAAATAATTATTTGACCATTTCAAAACCGATCAATAAATTATTATTATTTTTTTTTTTTTAATTAACAACCTCCACTCGTAAAATTATTCATTTATCATGTTGCAAAAATACGGTTCCCAGAAAACAAACGATTAAAGTGTTTGACATTTTTTAAATACACATTCATTTCAAGACCTCTTATAAAAGAAATTGTGTCGTTAATAGAACTGCTGCTTACTCGCGAGCTGACAAATTCTGCCGATACTTGAATATATTGTAATGCAAATATAATATTATCAACCTATGTAGTCTGCGTGAATATTTTATTGAATATGTCTACCGATCTCCCGTGTTATGGATCAATCTTGCTAGGGGCGGGAGTTGTATACATTGTATAGTGTTGTACTAACGCTAATATTTGTCGGAAAATTATGCACCTTGATAAAGCGACATTGTGCGCGTCTGAGCGAGGGAAGTATTTATTAAAGTTAACTACTTTGGCGAAGCGGAATAAATTTGTCAACTATTCAACTATTCATGTATGTAATTAATGTAGTTATATCCTCCCTTCTCAAATCGAACTGGATTAACTAAATTTTTTAAATAATAGCATTAAAAAACCTCGATATGTTTGCCATAGTAAATCCGTACTATTTAGCTACAAACTTATAACCAATGATGGGCAGAAAGTAACAATTCGTTGGTCAATTAAAGTACCTGTATGTATATTTATTTTATTATAATTAAAATTGACAGGTAAATTGGCATCTAAAATCAATAATAAGCATAGACTTAATCTAGAAGCCTACCCACTCTAATTAAACTGAAATTCTGATAATAATAATATACGTAAATAGTTAACTCCAAGATAACATATAGTTGATACTTATTACTATTACGCAGATAAATGAGGAGCTATTTATTAAATAATAGTCTATGCTGCAGGTAAATATCTATACAGGAATTAGGAGAGACTCTGTTGTAAGATCTAAGCATTCTAAGCAGAGGTGAAAAGAAGCCAATATTGATTCTAGAATTTCCTATAGTAAAGACAGCATATTACGTAAATTACGTTCAGGAACAGTGAGATTAATTGGAGCCAGGATATCACGGGCATCTACACAGTTTGATATTATTTTAAGTAAAATGTTTATATATAGAGATCAACAAAATTCGCAAAAACACATTACTTTAACAGCAAACATTAATGTTTGTTCTCTGGTAAGCTCTTTCAATGCTAATAAACTTAATGTAGGTATTCTTCATAAAAGTGTTTAAGGGAATCATTAGCGTACCCCACAACTTTAACGAGTACTAGCGGACTCTCTTTTAGTTTCTTGTAATTGTATAATAACTGTTATTGAATAACAACCATAATATTCATCGTATAAAACCACATTAAGATACTTTTTAATAAAGCTAGAATCAGGATAGGTTCGAAAATAAGTTCATTGCATTTCGCTATTGATAGAAATCAAAGCTTTTCTGCCGCAAGTTAGACATTTGTTCGAGTACTTTTGCCATTATATTCCGTTACAATAAACTCTACCTAACTGCAAAGGTCCATTGTTAGCAAGATATATGTATATTGTGAAAACGGCACAAAAAACAAACAATGTTAGTGGATATTCATGTCATAGTATTTTAAAGCTGAAAGCTTTTTCAACTCGGTCTAATTAATTTTCATTTTAAGTCCTGAAAAGTTCTGTGCTAATTTTTGAAGGCTTGCTTGCTTTTAGCAATATTTAGATTAAAACCTTTTTACGTACATATGTTGAATATCATTAGATAAGTTGGTAGAGATAATGAACTATTTAAGATTATTACCACAATATTTGGACTTATTTTGCTAAATCTAAGAAGTTAATATAACGATAAGGTTAAGTGCAACTTTTCTACAAAAATATTGATTTGTTTGATAAATCACAGTAAGAAAACGTTTAATAACTTCTAACCACCTTTTTTTATAAAAAAACTATGGCTGTCTTCATGTCAGAGTATATTAAGTATTTTTACTGCACCCTTTATGCTTATTTTCAGGTGAGACCTGTCACCTGATCGAGGTTGTAGGCCAGAAGCGAGCGCATCAAACACCGCTAACTACCGATTATAGGCTTTAATTTATCTTTCTAGACGAGATCCTAGAAGCGGATCCGTGGCAGCTGCCGTGTCTGCCTGGTCATATTGCTTAATGACATCATCATACACCGATGATGGCTCTACCGATTACAGCCTATTATATCTCTTTCCAGACGAGGACCTAGAGGCTGATCCGTGCGCCGTGTCTGCTTGGTCAGATTGGTCGCCCTGCTCCAAGACCTGCGGGGCGGGCATTAAACGCCGTCAACGGTTCTACCTCTCCCTATCTCGGGCCGAGTCGGCTGGCTGCAGTCGGCGGCTGACCAGCCGGGAGCCTTGCAAGGGACACAGGGTGCATTGCAGGCAAGGAAAAAACAAATCACGGTATTTATACACTTGGCGTATTGAGAATGCTGCAATAACAATTGTTGGTTTAACTAACCGTAATAACAGTTATATTTATTATACATACAGGTTTGATGCCTATGGCTTTATTTAAACTAAAACTATACATGGTGTAACAAAACTCTTAGTATAACCCGAAAGCTGGTGAATCTACATCACATTTGGAGTCGAATGTGTAATATGACTTTTGAATTTGAGTCGAGAATTTTTTTTTTCTCATTAAAGCTTTAATTAGTACCGCAGATTAAGTAAAATTGCCTAGATCGAGTAGTGGCGGAAGAAATGACGTCCCGCGGTTGACGCGAAACGAACGAACGAACCAAACTCTGCCGAACGCTCTCGGACAATGACGAGAGACATTTTGACCTTCATCGTGACGAAACGTCACTTTTGCACAGATTTCTTGCCGCCAAATTGTGGGGCAAACTAAATTCATTTCAATTTTCATTATTCATTTCAATCTTAGTTTATTAAGTTAAGTTTAGTTAAGTTTTCATTGTATTTCTTTTCGTTAAATTCTGTGTAATAAATGTGCACTAGAAACTGTAAGTACTCTTTCATTTCTCTCTGTGCACCCACATAAAGCCATCACCACAAGAGGTAACCAAATCAGGTAACCAAAGTGGTGCCCACAGAGTTTTGTTACAAGGTGTATATTTTGTAAATTGGTCTTGACAACGCACACTGTACTAAAAAAATTGTTTGAGTCATCCGTATATACATATATAATATGTATGTATTACATACATCTTCGTTATTTATTCACGTTTCCTCAGTATATCCATTGAATGCCTAAATCTACACCTGCTCTGCTAATGCCAGTGCAAATGTTAGCATTGAGGCACAAAACTTATAGCTCAAAAGATGTTCTTCTTTGAGAAACGTCCGCCAACTTTGCTAAGCGGGAACATATTGTTCTGGGAATTTCTCGTAATCGAGAAACTTAAGATATTTGCTGATTGTATAAGTTATTGCTGCTGTCTCAATTCTCGAGATTCTGATTAGAAATTCTCTACCCCAGAAGTTAATGTAACTTTAAGAATATCTTCAGATGGAACTTTACTAGTTGAGATTGTTTGCAAAAACCGAAATTTTTGTCTTATTATTGTTTGTTTGTTTATTGTTCCAAATGTATTATAAAAATACATAGAATATTATACAAATATTGTTTAAAATACATTTAGTATAAAACGTAAATAACATACATTAAAAAATTTGAAGCTTTTCATTAAAACTTAAAATAATTAAAAACACATTGAAAATACCCCGATTGTCTGTATTTTTGCTGACGTATAATTTTTATTTGACGTGGACTTGGGGATTCCATATGCTTCTCATAGGGAACGGATATGGTATGATGATGATGATGATGATGATAATTTTCGTGTCAAGGAATTGCTGACAACTCGACAAAATACAAATACATTTTTGAGAAAATCAATCAAAAACATCAACAACTCGTGGTGGTTGTTCACAGCTTTGAGCCAAATAATTAAACGCCTTAAATGAGTGCGTAACACTGCTGGTAACAGCTTTATTGACATTTCAATATGGGTATGATGAAAACCTCTGAATATTTTTTTATAAGATTCTTGATAAAGTTTTTATCCTTCTGACTTATATACTAAAAAAGGTACTCCACTTTCAACATATTTTACAAATCCTCTCTAGGAACATTTTACGTAGAAATTCTCCCCATTATTGAAAGCGTTCTTCATACATTCTTCATATTTGGGAAATATAACTCAAAGGATTCGTTATTTCAGTATGATTTTCTTCCTAAGCATCACAAGATATAAATAATTTGACATTTTCAACAAAGCGAGAAGGATGAGGAATGTTTTCCGTTAAAAAATAAAGACTCTTTTATTAAAAAAATATACCGTCACAATGAATTTCACAATTCAAAGAACTGTAACGTAATGTTTGTACTTTTGTTAAATATGTAATAACGGCTTAAGTAAAACGATTCGTGAACTTAAATAACAGGAAAGAGATACAAAAATATAAATGTTACCAGGATTATCTTATTTTCCGATTTAAAAAAAAAAAAGGAAGTAAGAGTAACTCAGCGCTGAAGCGTAAGACTGAGCATATTGCCTTCATGTAACAAATGATCAAGATCACTTGGTGTACCCATGCCATGGTGGTGCAACGCCCAATGCACTATTGGAGATAAGGGAGAGAGAGTAGTAGTAGTAGTATAGTATAGGTACATATAAAATAGGATTTCTAATTCGTAGACAGCGAATCTATACATTACGTGATAACAACCCGAAAACATTTATGTAATAACACTCTTATGAACTTAGGTATTCATATATTTTATAAACTTATTAAATACTTTTACTGCAGTATTGGATATATTTTACTAGGTAACTAACATAAAACTATGGTAGATAGGGGGTAAGTCTAGTTAAACTTTTACGGTCTTAGTAAAATTGTACTCGTGAAGTGGAGTTCTGTTGTCTTAATAGCGATTTTGTTTAACTTGTTTCAATATATGGAGAAGTTGTGAGTTACTTTTCATTCTATGTCGTTTAGTCTCAAGTTTGAAACGGAAGCCGATGTGTATAGAGTTAGCGGGGAACTTAACAACCTACCCTCGCAGTGAAGGGTGGAGTGAAACGTTCATTCCTTGTCAACGATCATCGCGAACAAACTTAAAGGGAACGAAGACAGGGAACTAAATTTCATGCGTTAACTGCAGATAAGTCTTACAAAGTAAGAAGAAGATATAATATATTTTTTCACTGTGCATCACCAGTGTAATAAAAGCCCCACCCTTTCCTTAGAGTGATTCCCTAGACCATGACTGTTCCAAAGACTATTCAGTCTTTTTTCAGTCTATTATAATTGTCATTGTTTCCATCACTCAAACCAATCAGAGTCAGCCCAAATTACCAGAAGTAAGGAAACGTTAGTTTCTACCTTGATTATTATATATTAGTAATAATTACTACCACTCGTGTGGAGACTAGCATACTGCCTAGCCAGGCTCCCCATCCCAGACATCCTCCCGAGCATCCGCGGTCAGTCAGGGTCTCAATGGAGGGGGGGACATGGAAGAGAAGGGATCAATTTAGGAAAGTTTAGGGAAAAGAGGGGAGGGGACAGAATGCATGTATGCATCTCACACTATCATCTTATCATCCTATCTAGCAGACTCTTCTTTCTTATTTCATACGTCCCCTGCCGTACCTTATCACAATACATCACCAGTGTAGTCGAATATACGTAATTGATTAAATTTATGATAAGTCGATTATATAGACAAAAACAATAATCGGATTCGAAGAGTCAGAATTTTAACGCCATCCATTTAAAAATAAATAGTTAATAGCTTTTTTCCGGAAAATTTTCTTAAGAACGATGATACGAATTATTAGGGATATAGATAATCCTTGTACAGTTCGGATTATCGATACCTATTCGAATTATCGATACCTGTTTAAAAAAAATAAATTATATAAGCTTTTAAATACCTACTAATCCATTATCCAGACCTTAGCCCTTAAATTTAAAATATATAACCAAGAACCAGTTTTTGCATAAAAATACCGAAAATATATTTTGCACTTCACGGAAAATTGTAATATTGTATTGGAATAGTAACAACATAAGTATATTATTATGTACTTTTAATCTCGCAGATAAGGTGGTTTACTTAAAAACTGGGTACTTAATCGAATTTTCGATTATTTTTTTTAACGGTTTTTTTAAATTTCTAGCTTAGATTGGTAAATAACTAATAAATATAATCAGCACTGGGAGATAATTGAGAGAAATAGGAACTGTTTCGATTTAGAGCGCAATAATGGTATCGGATCACGATAACCCAGTATTAAATTCTCACAATAATCCGAGCTCGAGAAACTTTGATTGGATTTATCATTAAACGAAAAGAGGCGAATTAAAATCCAATTACTGAACTTTCCGTCCGTTCATTTTTACGTAACGAACCGGTAATATTTTATCAAGTTAGAATTCTGGAGCCAAAATTCCAATAATTCTTTATTTCAGCTGGAGAGATTAAAGCAATTTTGATTATATATAAAAATTAATTGAAATGCCTAAAAACTTGAATGCTTACGTGCTTTCATAAATTGTATTGAGTATGGTATATAAAATAAGAAAATCAGGACATAAGACACATAAATCGTATTTAGCAAGTGGAATTTTCTGGTAATAGGAGAATTCCGACTAGCATTTGTACAACTTCTGGGTGTATAGAACCAGTGCACGAGATCTTGATATGAGGTAATTATTTGGAAAATTCAAGCCGAATTCCTTCAAACATTGTACAGCTATTGTGTCCCTAGAGATCAGAAAAATGGGACCACGTGTTTCAAGAGTATTGTGTATACACTTATATTTACATGGTCTATTTTTTGTTTATTTGTTTGCACATTTTTATTAAGCTATAAAAAAAATCATACAGCTAGTATAGTACATTTTTTTCCATTTAAATATTTCATTATTTCGGTACTGTGATGGCAAATGGTTATTAGTTGCAGTTTTTGTAAGTTTTCAAGTTCCTTTATTTAATAAAGTAAGGAAAACAGAGGTTCTACGATTCTAATTATATGAAATGAAAATTTATATTTTTTTAAGTAAACGATGGGCAGATGTTGCAAAAAGGTTTTTTATAGCATATTGTTAACTAAGGAAATTCTCAAAAGTGACAGTGAGTGAACAAATAATATGCAGGTATATTTATATACTTATAAAATTTGATATAAATGTAAACTTTATTGCAATTCTTAACCAATTTAAGGATACGAAGTTGGATTAGTTCATCCTGTAATATTAAACAAGCGAATCAATCAATTACTACTGGTCGAATTATGGTTTAACTTAAAGTGAGGTGAACCAATCGACGTAAACTTCCCAAGCACTGATTTATAACGTTTTTACACTACACTTAATACTTATTTATAACATATAATTTACATTTTTTTTACTAAACTTGTTTGAGTTTTTTCTGAAGATTTTTCTGAAGTTTAAGGAAGTTTTCTCTGAACATTAAACTTCATCTGGCAATTGTTCATATTCCTTTTATCATTTATAAAACAAATTGTTTTATGTTCCTACTAATTCGAATTTCGGAAGACGAAAGTTTTTTCATTACCTAGTCCCATAGTTATGATGTATCAACATGGTTCTTAAAGTTTTAAAAAAAAATTTAAGTAATTATTTATTTTTCCATGTACATTAACTTGTACATTGTACATAATTATTAGTGAAATGAACAAAGAGAAACTTGAAGAATCCTTGACATTCTTGACGATTGGAAATCAGCTTAAGTTACGTAATATTATTATGTTAGTGTCCTGTTACTTGTCATACTGGTAAGTAGAAGAAGCTCAACCAATGCAACGAGGGCTTAGCATATAATATTGAGTAAAATACGAAAGTTTTTAGACGTTTGCGTTTTAAAAGAAATTACTTTTGCATAGGGCATTAGCGGCACGTATTCTGATGGCGCTTAAGTAACATACCTATTATATACTCGTATTATAATTTTATTTTTGTAAATTATTGTAACAGTAGATTTGTAACAAATTTAAAATACTCAAATATCAAATAAACAGTTTAGTTTTCTCTCGGGTATAAAATTTTCTTGATGGAACAAATGAAACAATAAAGTCTCGATAGCGATTTTCCGGAACACTGAAGACTGAAAAGTTTAAAATTTTGGGGAGATTTGCTCTGCTAACCATTCTGTAAATTGGCCCTTAAACAAACGCCAACTTGATGATTTAACTTTTGCAAATACACCAAGCATAAATCAGATTTTCATAAGCTCCGTCTAAATTAAGTCCCCTAAAATAATGATCAATGGTTTTACTGACTTTGCAAAATTTTTCTTTTGAAGTAACTATCCAATAATATACATAATTTATATAAGTTTTTGAACAAAAATAGTTAAATTACGATGATGGCTTATTCTGCATAGCAACTTTTCACCGCTTTTTTAAATAATTTAGGTTATTCCTACTAAAAAAAAAATTCTCAACAACATAAATATGTAGTTTAAAAACGTATTATCGTTTACTTCTGAAAATCGACCTGGCGAATTTTAAAAGTAACAAAAGAAAACCATTTTTAAAATTACATCCACAGTTCCTTTGAACAGCGTTTTTTCTAAAAATAAAATGTAACGATTTTTTTCCTTTGCGTCAATAACCATTAACGGTTATGTGACCGATTATTAATGGAGTGGAAAAAGGTGTTTCATAAAATAAAAACAGCCCTTGCATCATTTAAACGTCTGATACCTTACCAAGGGTTGCGTTTTTTGTTTTACCAGAAATCGTTAAATAAAATATAATTAGTTAAACCGTTTTTACTAGAAATAATTCGTATTTTATCCAATACTTCGGTACTGTGAAGGCAAATGGTTATAGTTGCAGTTTTTGTAATTTTTCAAGTTCTTTTCTAAAAAATTCCATGCTTTGATGTGGCAAAAGAACTTTATTCTACCTAACCAATTATGAAACATTCTTTTTACTCTCCAGTAAAATAGTGTGTGACAGATATAACCTTTTGCCATCATAGTACCGACTTACTATTATACATTGGACCAAGAGCGCGGCTTGCATTAAATTATACCACGCGTACATAATAAAACGTACATAATAATTGTGGTATGGTATTATTACCTCACATATCATACGTTAATAGTGAAATAAAAATACCTTTACTAAACATCCTGTTACTGGTTATTACCGTATGTACGTGTTTTAAAAATATAAATAGATGTCCAATCGGGTTTTTAAGAATTTTTTCGTCGTTTTAGCAATATTTATTTTATTTTATTTTATTTTAGTTTTGGACACATACAGTTACAATATGAAATAATACAGAAATAACAATAATAAAAAATAAACAATTAAGTGTCTTGTAGGTGTAGGGATGTTTGAGCGAGGGTGTGTGTGTGTGTGTGGTGTGTCAGGGTGAATGGACGAGTGAGGGGTGTGTGTGTGTGGATGTCTGGAATGGCAATTACATACATAATTTTCTCCTGCACAACAACAATAATAAATACATTAAACAAAAGCGTGTGTTCAGTTTTGGTTGAGCATCAGCTTTATTTTCTTTTTAACTGAATAAAGGGACATATTGAATAAATCAATTTCCGAAAAAAAAAGAATTATAAATTTGAACATGTACGATACAGAAACGAATTTGTGAATAATTGCTTACACAAACTGGTAATCGAAACAAATATTTATTACGTGTTACTCGGTTAGGTATGTTAAATTTTATATTCGATAACCAATTCTATTGAGTCAACTTTATTGTTTAACAGCTTGTATAAGTAAGTAATATCGAATATGTATAATATAATATAACAAATAATTTCTAATAACTGGTTTTGGTCTCCCTGCTTTCAAAAACAATTAAGTGCAGAACTCGCAAATTTTTCTCTACAGCTCTTTTTCACGCTGTTTTCTCTTAGCGCGTACCGGTTTTGTCTCTGGAAGAGGTCCCTGGTCCCAAATGAGCCACAGAATTGTGAGAGAGCCAGTTAGTACTAATGGGATTGCCTCACGGGGGGCGGAAAAATTCATTTACGTGATTTCGGTTGTTTTATGCTGCCGTGATTTCCCCGTGGATTTTCTAAATGAAAAAGAACAACAAAACAATGTAACAAAAAAAGAGCGGCCTCCGTAGCGTAATGGCTGAGACACTGGACTCTCGATATGGAGATACCAGGGTCGATTCCGGGCAATATCGTTAAAAATCGTGATTTTTCTCAAGCCTGGATGTTCGTGGCGTTGTTTCTTTTTGGTATTGGGCTTCTTGGCCTCTCGACATACTTAAAATAATATTTTTTTATTATTACATACGTAAGGATTGTGTGCATTACCAATCTTCTAGCATTGATAGAGAAAACTAAATATAAACTAATGAATTTGAAATCAACTCACGATTCTTCTCAAACCAATAGACTTGCTAGATATTTTTTTCAGTTATTCATCAACTTGTTTCCTGCTTTCTGACATAGTTATATACACGACTATTTTTACTGAATAAATTTATTTTTTTAAAAAATATTTTTTTTACAACAAACCAGGAGACCGCAAGAAAAAGAACCTCACAAACGCTCAGGCTTGAGAAAAAATAATGGAAGATTACACGAAATAATTTGCTGTAGTGCATTAAGCAGTTTTCCTGCTTACTGCCATTATTTCTATAAAAACATAAGTGCTGTGAGTTCCTTACGACTCGTTAGTGCGTAAAGGCTCTAGGGTAGCTCAATGATCTTAGGGTTAGAGCTGTGTATGTTTGAGTACGAGTACTCTTGAGCAAAAATAGTCAGAGTTTTCCAGATGAGAGTACAGACAAATGATGGCAACAATTTTACCAACAAAATTGTTTGAAATTACAAAATCTCTGGGCTATAGTCGGAAATTCTGAAAATTCGAACAACAATTAAAAAATATTTATTTATCTTTGATTTTCATATTAATACCTCATGTGTGATACCTTGGATTGGTACTGAAGCGTATGACTGATCATCTTATCTTCATGTACCTAATAGAATGATCAAGACATATTGAAATTGGTTTGCCGAAACAGTGCCCTACGCACCATTGGATGCGAATAATAGAAAGTAGTAGTAGTAATATTTCAATACAGAGCATGTAATGCTAAAATTTTCAGGTATCATTTTGATGTTCAGAGTTAATTTTCTTTATTTTCGTATCTTCGATATTGCAGACAAAAAACATCATTCTTAATATACCAATGTGTATAAATTAATGTAAATACCTTCCGTTAGGCGTATTTTTTTTATTTATCATCCTGCCGTCTAGGGTTCGTTCCGAGGAAGAGCCCGACCCGGCCGAGAGAGAGGGGCCCTGCGCCCTGACGGAGTGGACGAACTGGTCATCCTGCAGGGGCTCAGCGCCAGGCCTGACCTGCAGCAGACGGAAGAGTGCTATGGAAATGGGGACGGCAAGGACTGCCCGGAGTATGGGAGATTATTATCAGTCATTCGGATAAAGAATTGATTATTTAAATTAGGTTGCTTGAAACTCTGTCGTATTTTTATTAGTTGCTTGTATTTTGATCCACGTCATGGTGCAGTGGTTGGCGCGTTCGATTCACATATGTATTTTTCACATACAATGTATTCAAGGTATCATATTTCATATTATGATACCTTGGATATGGATATTATGATACCATGGATAAGGATATTATGATACCTTGGAAATGGATATTATGATACCTTAGATATAGATATTATGATAACTCGGATATGAATATTATGATCCTTTGATCATTGGTACGAATACGCAAAAGTAGTATATTTTAGATTTGATAGTCTGGATTTTTTGTATTGGAAATTGTCAGTCTTTTGTAGTAATTTTTACTGACTGTTTTTATTATGATATATATGTCTATTTTTTTTTACAAGTATATTTGTAGCGCAGTGGATGTAGTTGTATCTTATGTACTGGAGCAGTACATTAATTGTTTGTATATATTTGTATATAGTGCACTTGCCTTTTAGAAATAATTTCATATTTCTTCAGAAAAAAAAAATGCATTTTCCATTATTATATAGCTTTTTTTCTTGTATCATTATCGTCATCAATCAATTTCCGCTTCCTATGTGCAATGTGCAATTGTGCATACATGTTAAGCAATTGGCTGCCAGTTTTTGTGCTTTTTCTTGCAAGTTAAGTCCAAATCCAAACTGCCAAAAAATTTTCAGTGCACGTCATATTTTCAGAATATTTTTAAGTGGTGCTGTGCTATTCACAAGGATTCATATTTTTTTCTGTTTAGAGTAAATTAATAAACTTGAAAAAAATTCAATAATTTTATTTACAAAAGTACATTTTCTTAACATAACATCTCGTTTATAATTTGTAAAAACCTTTTGGATTCGTAAATTATTATTTCGCCGCAATTTTATTTTTATGTAGGCATGTTTCTATTAGTTCTTAACGGAAAATAATGAATTAACCATGGTTTTAAAGATTTACACTCCTTCGTTTGAATAACATAGTTGTGGTGAGCGCAAAACGTAAAATAAAGCGTTTTGTTTTTACTCTAATTTATAATGGCTTGTATTTTTTTCACAAATGCTGCTTGAATTATTTATGTGCCTTTTGTTTTAGACAGTTTTATTTATTTGATTTACGGGACTAAGGTCTAGATTTTAATTACATTTAAATAAAATATTATGCTAAAGCAAATTTTAGTTGTAGTAATTTGCCTATAATTCTTATTTGTTTTAACAGGCTACAAAAAACAATTAAAGTGAATTAATTATATCAAAACAATTGGAATGACACACTTATCACTCACTCCACTGGTACTACCTTCGAAAAAAAAATTCAGAGAAATGTCATTCTATATTTGAAAAATACTACGTGTCTGTGAGGTGTCTAGTTACCCATTACGTCACTCACTACATCATTGATAAGCCTCTACGATTCCCACGTCATCACTAGATATCCACGTCACAAGTTTCCAGTATTTAGATGGCGGAATTTGATAATAAATGGTGTTATGAAATTACTCCTAGAAAGCGTATATTTTTAGGAAATTCGTATGAAAACGTTATAGTATATATATATGAAAATATTATAGCAATTCCTTCAAGGGTACTACACTCTACTTGCTTTTTCAGTGGTTAACTAAAGCTGATACAGTACATTTTTTCATTTTTCTTATGAAACATGAAAATATTTCAATTTCGAGTCTACTTTCATAAAGTCGGAAATAGCTGTGCCAGAAAGCAGGAAACAAGTTGTACTGGAGTGGGATTAGAACCTAGAGATTTCGATCCGGAGTCCCATGAGTTCAATCCAAACAACCCACGCACAATACATTTTTCCTTTTCAATAAAAAATAGGAGCGTTTTGTTAAGAGGTAACGCCATCTTCAACAACTCCTTCCATCGCTCCTCTCCTTAGCAAGCACCCAACTTTATTCCTATTTTTACCATCAATTTAATCGATATGTAATTTCCAGAGTCAAGGAGCCCGAAGAGCCTTCCGCTGAAGATGACCAGGAGTGCGCCGTGACTTCATGGACCGACTGGATGGACTGCTTAGTGCACATTTATTACACAGAAGTTACATGAAATGAAATACAATGAAAACTTAACTAATTAAACTAAGATAGACATGAGTTATGAAAATAGAAAAGTACGAAATGAACTTAGATTGGCACACAATTTGGCGGCAAGAAATTTGTACGTAGTGCCGTGGAGTCACGATGAAGGTCAAAATGGTTTGGGGAAGAATATTCTTCACCTTTACTAACTGTATAGAGTAATGCATTTTAAAAAATTTTCCTCTATGTGCAGCTGAGTCTTCCTACAAGTTTATGGTGCATTTTTAATTCTCTGTCAGCTAATTTCTTTTTCAGTTCATTCCAATGTTGTATTGGTCATAATATGACTTACTAACTGACAACAACCCCGTTTTTCCCGAAGGATAAATGCCAAAACACTTTGTCCTGGCTTACTTCCTTTGCTTCCTCCACATTCGTACATCTTCTCATGCACGCACGTTGATTATTTCAACTTTTCGCTTGTCTATCTATGTAGGTATAATAAACTGCAAAGTTTGTAAAAAAATATGTTTTACCCAAATAAGAGAGTAAGAAAAAGAGGTTTTGCAAAATAGCAATAACATTTCACGATTCAACTCTTAAGAAATTTACTTTTGTGGGCAAAGTGCCAAGAAATAGGTACGCTGAAAATAATGAACTGAAAGAATAAGATGGTCCAATAAAGAACTCGAGTGTTTCTTTGCAATATTTTTTCTAGAGCCTACTTAAGTATTTAATCAGATCCTTTATTCCTCTCCAATCTACACCTTGCAAAAAGGAGATTCGAGCTACTAATTTCCTTTAATTAGTTTTTTACCCAGGATTACAACGATTCTCTTAAAAGAACGTGTACGGAAAAAATATCGATGTTTTTACCCAAAGGTTTTCTTTTCTTTCTGGTAATCTCTTTTATCCATCCCTGGCATTCCGCTACAAGAAGA
The DNA here is from genome assembly GCA_022494985.1 of Micrasema minimum. Classification (NCBI taxonomy): domain Eukaryota; kingdom Metazoa; phylum Arthropoda; class Insecta; order Trichoptera; family Brachycentridae; genus Micrasema; species Micrasema minimum. The sequence continues at coordinate 99,917 of JAGVSP010001766.1, forward strand.
TAAATCTGATCATTCTAGAAAGTAGTTTATTGTTTAATTAAAAGCTTTGAATGTAAAACTTTTTGAAGTCTTCTTTAACAGGTAAACAAAAACTTAAACTTGATAACAAAACAAATAAATAAAATGCTAACCGTGAAAACCTAGATCAATAATGCAACAGAATTTTTGGTGATTTTTAAAATTAATTTTGTGTATGTTTAAATATCATAAAAGTATTTAAAATCGCGTTTAGTCAGAATAAATCTAGTAACCCTTTTTAAGCTCCTTTCGGGCATTGGTGTAACGTGTCGTTTCACTATCAAAGATCTCCAATTTTTAATGATATAGTGAAGAGATCATGTTTTTTTTATCTGATTGTTCTAAACTCAAAACATGGTGAAGTAAATTGAATGGTATGGGTTTAGAGGGATGTTTTAGCACCACTACGGAAGTGCTGGTAATATTGATTATGCCTTCGGGTGTAACTTTAAGTTAATTACATCGTATTCAAGTATGGTGTCCCTCAAAATTTCATATTGCTATTAAATTTAAGTTCAAATATATTTTTACATAATATTAGGATACATAGTTATAATAAAGCTATATATAGTTAAAGTAAATAACAATATGTCAGAACTTATTCATTTCGAAAGGACTTTCAATACAGGAAAGGAATAATGTCAGATACCCCGAATTGGAATCCAAAAGTCTTACCGTATTTTCCTATATCCTCCCCCTGTTTTAGTATTTACATGGTTTTGCTTTCGATAACACTCCCTTTCCTTTGAATATGTCTGGTTTGATACTTCAGAAATTTAATATAAGCTCACTTTCGTCTTTTGTTTAGTCCTCCATGGCAAAGTTGACTCTACATTTTGTTTGGAGAGTATATAATATATATAACCTGGTATGTTCCTAGTGGGGGCTTAAGAACACTTAGAACATTTTCTGTACCAGCGTTTAGTAACAATATGCCTTTTTTAAACTAATTATCACGTCTTAACATACGTGATAATGAGTTTTAAAAAAGGCTCGTTTCGATATCTCTTAAAATAAATAAAGGTATGGGTAGCATGCCAGAGCTTCAATATTATAAATCTATCCGGTATTATTCATAAAATCGTAAAATAATTAAGTGAAATTTTTGTTTTCGTAATTCTAGCAGGCTCTTAAGGGAGGAAGTGAGGAAGGGGAAGCTGATGAAGAAGCTGAAGAAGCCGACGGAGAAGAAGAAGAAGAAGGAGGCCAGCCAGCTGACCAGGACGGGGATCAGGGAGAAAACAGTGGGAAGTGTTCCCACATCAAACTGGTGGAGAGAGTGGAGTGCGAAGCCACCATTACGTCGTGTGAAATAACTGATAAGGAAGCAAGACGTAAGTGGAATCAAATTATAACTGGGTGTGATGCATACTTTTTTTAAAGTAAAGCCTTCCTTTTGTATGAGTACGAAAAAAATTTCTATTTTGCTTTCTGAATCCAGAGCACAACATATCTACATCTAAACATATCGAATCTGGTAATTGGTAAATTCTCTTTAAAAATTTATTGATAACTGTCATTAGGCGTCACATCAGATATATGCAGATATTTTGATGATCTGTGCATGCCTAGGCAAATTTGGAAAGAAACAAGGATTATTTCTATCACGCTTTGTGAATGTTTCGTTACTGACAAAACGGAATCTATATTATGATATGAATCAGACGGAAGAGTGAAACTGATCGGAAGACGTTTTATTATAATATTTTAAACGTTTTCTGCCGTGTGAAGGCGCTTTCAAGGACTAAAATTACAAAAAATAAAACTGGTTGCTTTGCATAATAAATAAAGTATTTTCTACCAATTTATATAGGTACTTCGTGTACTAAAATTATGACAGTTTTTTTCTTGGAATCGTCAACAGACAAAAACGAAATTAAAAAGGCTTAATATTTTTGTGTAAAAATACTTATTTTTACTATATTATATACTATATTTTGAAAGCAAAAAAATTATTGTGTTGTTTTGTTACAAAAAAACGAAATTCTTGCATGTTTGGTTTTTGTTGGAGATACTAAGTTATATTAATTAATACTAACTGAATGCTTACTAACAATCACTAACTCTAACCTTCTAGAGATATGCAGCCTTCCAAAGCTCGTAGGACCTTGCCGAGCTTACGTAGAAAGGTGGTTCTTCGATCTTCATACGAAAACTTGCGAACCTTTTGGTTACACAGGCTGCCAAGGGAATAGAAATAATTTCGTAACTCTCCAAGAATGCCTCCGCGTGTGCAGCTCATACAAAGGTGGATAGTTTGCCTCTTATATAATGTTTGATCACCCCTAATAGTACTACTTACCCTTACTTACCCTAATACCCTTATTCGCACCCAATGGTGCACAGGACACTGCATTGGTACACCAAATGCAAATGTGTTCTTGATAATTTTATAAGATGAAGGTAGGATGCTCAGTCGTACGCTTTAATATCAGTCCAAGGTATCACTTATGAAACATTCATATAAAAGTCACATAAAAAAATAAATATACGGAATGGACCCCGATCATGTACGGTAGCCAAATTTATTTATATATTTATTTTATTTATTTACGGGAAAATCCATTTTAAATACATAGTTAAGCATAAAAGGGATAACAAGCAGTAAAAATAAGTGGCAGAACATTAAATTGGTGAAGCTTAGACAATTAGAATCAAATGTGGACACTACTCAAGACAGGATCGGGTCTACTTCAGTGAATGTTTAAATCTTGATGATAGACTTACACCGAAGAAGTCCAGTTCCCGTCTTGAGTTTACAATACGACACAATCGAGACAATGGGGCATGAAAACCATAGTTAGTTTTTTGGTGACTAAGGAACAACACGTCATTATTTCTCAACCTACGGACTGAAATACAAAAAGTCACTTGAGTCAATAAAGATGGTGCATCTATCATGCCATTTAGCAATTTAAATATGAAAATGGAACCAATGTTAGATTTACGCTTTTGAAGACTAGAGATTCTAACATTGACTCCATATCTTCATAGGTGTAATCATCTCTCCCCAGACCGATCATCCATGCTACTTTTCTGAGTAGGCGGTGTTGCACCGATTCAATATGGTTGATACAAGTATGCTAATACAAATGCGCTACAACTATGCTACGAGGCAGACATTACCTACCCCTAATAAACTATTTAAATTGTTTATATAAATGTGGCCTAAACAGTTTCTTTGTCGTCTTTGAAATTAATTGTAATGGTCTGTTAAATTCTCTAACAAAAACACCTTTTTCTGAGATAAATGATAGGTATTATAAATCACAGTACTTGAAATATTAGTTGTGATTTTTGAGGTGCATCACTGGTTTTTAACATGGAATTTTTTTAATGAAACTAATAAAAAATTCAATGCAATTTATCTTAAAATATAGGTTTATAGAAAGTTTAAGTTTATTAATTTAGAGTTTTACATGTACAATAGGTATTTTTTAATTTGTAAACAAAGACTCAAGTAAATTATGCTCATAAAAAATTCCTTGTAAATGTATGTAAAATTACAAAATAAGTGTTTGTTTTGAATTGGTGTTGGGGAAAAACAAATGCAATATATTTTCTCCCCCCCAAGTACAAATTTTTAGCCTAACATCCAATAGTATACATGTTTCTTTGTGTTTTTGTGTACAGTAAACACTGCTCCTCGATAAAACTCGTAAGTAAATTATGTTTTGTCTTTTCACGCTGCATTTAACAGAGGATTTAAACAGGATTGAAAAACTTTTATCAGAAGATGGCGACGGTGAAAACACAGGGGATACAAATTCGGTTGTATCATCAACCAACCAAACTCTGTACGATCATCCATTACAGGACGATGACTCCGATATCTATTTTTGGTATGAAATGCATGAGATGTAATGTTTTGTTTACACTAAGGTGAATTTTATGGTACTTGTGTATACTGTGGTAGAAAAATAAGCAATATAAATAATTTTAAACAGGTATTGTGTAGGTATACAAAAATACTAAGGTACTGATTTTATATAAAACCTCTTTATCGTCAACTAAACACATAATTTAATATCTCTCATATGTCATCATCATCACACTACATACCGAGTATATGGATTCCACAAACTGCCTCCAAGCTGATCGGCCGCCAGTTCACGGCTCACATATTGGGTCCACGTCCCGCAGCTCTGACGCAAAACAAAATACTGCCGTTATAACGCCTGCATCACACCGGTTTTGCTCTATAACTGCCCATATATTATACGTTCTCATAAAAATGTACCTACCTACTGATATTTTTGTGCAGGTACTACATAATAATAATTTAATCCAAGGATAAATAAACTATTGCGTGTAACATAATAATAATTTAATCCAAGGATAAATAAACTATTGCGTGTAGGTGTTTATTATTTCATAAATGAACTATGTATTCGAAAGAAAGCGTTATTTTGCTGTATATCGTTTTAAGTTCAGTAAGCTGATTTTTTCTGAGCTTTTTCTATATTTTGTTTTTAATGTTAGTCATTTTTTATTCATGTAGATTTTTGATAATTATTTGTGTTAAGTCGGTAGGTACCTCCTCCAAAAATTCAATGTTTTACTTTTGAACATTTACTAACACTAACGAATTTTGTTTTACTACAGGCCGTGATCAATTCGCAGGATTGGACACAGGAAACCAGATGAAACACAGATTAGTAGGAAACCTGCCATCTTCTTACCGTCCTAAAGTAACTGGAGATGGATCACTCAGTGGCTACGACGGAAGCACACTCACACCAGGTCTTGATTCCAACGAAATCGAGCAAGAATCAGAAAATAATGGACGCCATAGAAACACAAACAACCGGCATAAAGGAAACGATAGAGAAAGAACCAAACAGAGATACAACTCCAGAAACCCTCAGAACAGAGACTCTAACGAGCAAGAGCAGTATAGTCATAGGCGTCAAGAACCAAGTAGGAAGTACGGAAGAGAAAGTAGAGAACAGGAATATGTAGCAGAAAGTAGATTTGGTCACAGACAGCCAGGTTACCAGGGTACTGGTGTGATAGAAGAACCTGTAGGACAGATTAAGAAATGTGAAGTAACACCGTGGTCAGAATGGAGCGGATGCAACACAACTTGTGGAAGAGGCTTTGAGCAAAAATCCAGATTCATAATTGTAAGACAAATATTTAATCTATTATTCTTAATGTCACGCATGCATCTGAGTGTTTTTAAACATTTTTCTTTGGTTTTTAGCAACACCCAGTCAACGGAGGACGAAGCTGTCCCAAAAAATTGATGAAGAGAAGAAAATGCAAAAATTTGCGGCCTTGCAGATACAATGAAAACTCTCATTCGGTAGAAGAAAACAATTACGATTCCACAAATCCTACGTGGGGACCTGGAAGTCACTTTCCTAGTGGTACTACACTCACATATTTTATACAAATCATTTAATTTCACCTGAAATATTTCTCACGCAGACTGAATACTTCTGATGAGCGTCTTTGTATAAATGATACTTGAAAATTTTTAATCAATATTTCTTTGTTCTAAGAACGATCCAGTAATTTATATATGTGAGGTTTATCCCGATGACTTTTGGAGTTCATAACCCACGAAAATAAAATAAATTAGCTGGATACTATTCAACAGACGATAAGAAACAAAGATTTCTCCATTTAGACACTATGGCAGAAACTTTAAGTTTTTTCGTGTTCTTGGCTTGATAAGTACGTAAACGATCTTTAACTTTTCCAGGGAGAAGAGATTGCATACTTTCTGAGTGGTCCCCTTGGAGTCCATGTTCAGAATCTTGTGGCGAAGGTGCTGTGAGGCAAAGGACAAGATCCATCATTCGTTCTTCAGCAAATGGAGGTTCACCATGTGCTCCACGTCTAGATAAACAATCTTGTGATCTAATGCCCTGTCCACTCTAAAACGAGAATCTCAAAAGGATCAAGAAGTGGATTCACATATCTTCGTCTGGTGAAGAAATATCAACGTTTGGTACATTATTGAAGCCGTTAGTTATAAAATGGTAAACAGTGGACTATTATTTAGGATTTATTTAATCATTTGCGTTCTCGAATATTTTAAACGTTATAGAAATGGTATTTAACAATTAATTTTAATTACTGTTTGTAACTAAATAATCCTAACGCGCTTCAGTTATTTTATAAATATACTCCATTGATTATGTTAAGTCTTGGCTAATTTTTATATTACAAATTGATTTTTAGTTTGATATCTTAATCTTAAATTATTTATTCATATTATAGGTCCAGTGTTTATCATTTGTAAATTCAGGTTATCCTACTTAGACCACTGGCGTTGCCTGGTTTCGTATTATAAGGAAGAGATCAAATCCAAGGGCGTTAGTTAGAGTACCGTTCTTTTCACAAAAAAGAAATTGGATTTAGGGAAACGATATCTTAAAGTACTCACCAAAGAAATGTTTATTTTTTTATATCGTGTCGAGGTGGGAGTTTTTGTTTGAATGTTTAAGTATTTGATACTTGTAATATATTTACTTATGTATGTCATGTTATTTTACGTGTTATCATGTCTTATTGAGGAATGTAATATAATTTGATGGAGGTGGGCCTGAACATGATTTAATATATAATTAGAGGAAATTGTAAGGTTTTTTTAAAAGTGAAAGCGTAGTGAGAATTTTTTTGAATACGTGATATTTAAATAATATTATTTAATTTTGTACATTAAAATATTTTATTGTGTTTTTTTTAAATGATGTTGATTTCATTGAATTTTTCTTCTTCTATAGATCTATAGCTTACTGATTTTTTATATGCGCTGTGTATTTAATGCTTTATTTTCTCACGTATAAGCAATATAGGTATTTTCCAATACTGGTTGATATCTAGTATAGTTTTGCTCAGGAATAGAAAGCTTACTCACTTAGTTTATTTACTTAAAAATGGTATTAAATTAGAAAGAAGTTTTCTAACATGTGTATGTAAATAACTTCATTTATAATTAATATTATTTAGTTTTTAGCATTTAATTATTTTATACGATGTTAATCAACAGATTATGTATTTATTTAAAGACGTGTGAAGTTTTATTTAAAAGTTCTGACTTACTGTTGTTATTGTTTACACATATTTTAAAATAATATTTCATATTAGTAGAATAATACACTTCATATCAATTTTGAAAGTTAGTTTAAAAAATATTCTAATTCATTTTATATTATATTAATACAACCTACCTTTTTATCTCGTACAAAAATGTTAACAGGTTTTTTATAATATATTAAATATGATTTAAATTAACATTGATAATTTGTTAGTTTAAACTCGAATAATTTCTCAAAAGTACGTATGTAAATAAATCTGTATTGTTCAAAATAAATATCATTAAATAAGTTTGTTGAAAGTTAACTTAGATTAAAACAGAATATTGGTAGAAAGCTTACCAACTTGATAGAAGGGAGTGACAATAAAATTTCTTATAAAATGGAATGGTTGTAAATACATAAATGATAAGAATTTTGTAGCAGGAAACCTTAGAAAATATGTGTATTATATTGTCTTATATTAAGAGACCTTATGTGTAAGTGCATTTCAAATAAAACACTCAAAATGAACATCGGTTGTTTAATTTTTACCTAAATATGTTTTCTACAGTATTCTGTCCTGTCAGCAGCCGTCAATTATAAAACGCCTGGCGCCAACGGAATTCAGTTAAACATTAAAAATATAAACTAAAAAGTCGGTTTACGACAATAATTTTACGTGATAACGTCATAAGAAAACAGTGATGAAAAATAGCTTACTTTTATGAATTAAATTGAATTATTATTACTGAATATCATTATTTTGTATGATACAAAGCAGGAGTTAGTTAAAAATTACATTTTTTTCCATTAATTATCATTTTTTTGCACTCGTTATAATTTCCCTTTCACTTTTTAGCTTGTGTGCTGCTGCTGTCTTCCTTCTACTCGGACGCATCGGCCGATGGAGTGGAAGAGAGATAGATGCGTCACAAAACCGAACGCTTAGGCCGATCGTGCCTCTCTATCGCTTGTTCCGCGCTCAATCGCTTGCACACTCGGCTCAGGTGGAACGTGACAATGAGTCATGCTTTTTCGTGTGTGCAGCCGGCGTTCATCGATTTATTAGACGTTATCACCTCAAAGATTAGTATAAATGAGAATTTTTTAAATTAAAAGATCACGTTTTGCAAATAACTCAAACCCAGAAAAAATATTTATTTATTGTACAAATTAGACATTCATCTAAAGTAAGAACACGACGAAAACCAGTTTTTTTTTCTCCTTCACAATGTTCAATACTTAGCGTCGTGGTCCCCTGATTATACAGAAAGAGACTGCGTCGATCCGATAGCCTCCACTCCTCACGGTCCTTCATCCATCTTGCTAAGACAAAAATTAAAATAATAAATGAATTATCAAATAAAACAAAAATAAACACCAACTGTTCTGCGGGATCCCGCCATCCTGGTAGACCGTCGATGACAATCTTTCGGATATAGTTGGCGGAGCTGATGGATGCGAGCCTGACGTAGGAGTAGGGGAGGAAGTTGGCCGGCGACAGGGTCTCCTGTAGGGATCTGGTGTTGTCTAAGGTATAAGGCTTTATATAATATTTACATCCTACGATATTATATTTGAACAAAGCTATGATTAATTTATGTAACGAAAAAAGTCATTTTATACCATATAAACCTTCGAACAAGAATTTTAGAGAAGAGACATAACATACTTGAAAAATACTATCGTGTCTAGTGTCTAGTTACCCACTACGTAACACACTACGTCATCAATAAGCATCTACGTCACACGTTTCATGATTTGGTCTAAGTGCTGGAGTCCTTAGACGGTGGAATTTAATAATAAGTGGTGTTATGAAATTAACCCGAATTTATTAATATGAATATGTTTTTGCCAAAAGTGTGTATAGTGAATGTAAGAAGAAGGTCAAACAGGGTGTGCGTGAACGAAAAGAAATTGAATGAAGAGGAAGGAATGAAAATGAGCCATAATTTCCACGAAAATATTAAAGTTTTCTGGAAAGCGGTGAAAAACTCGCGAAATAGTAGTGAAAGTAAACGTATGACAGTTGTTAAGGCTAAGGATGGAAAAATGATAACAAGTGAGATTGGTATAAAAAAACAGATGGAAGGAAAACTTTGAGGAAGTGTACGAATCACACACTGGTAACTCGGGCGGTGTATCAACATTACCTGAGCCATGTTTGAATGCAAATGACGAAGAAAGCCCGATTAGTATGAAAGAAATTATCAGTGCTGTCAAATGTATGCGGAATGGTAAAGCGCAAGGCTATGATAGTGTTGCAGCAGAGTTCATTAAGTCGGGTGGCAAAATAATTCTCACATGGCTACATAAACTTTTTAACTTGTGTCTAAGGAGCACAGCACTCCATTTGATTGGAGGAGAGCTGTGGTTATGCCTTTATACAAGGGAAAGGGTTCCAAGGTTGAGTGCGGGAATTACAGAGCTATCAGTCTTTTAAGCGCTGTTGGCAAAATGTATGGAAGAATATTGATTGAGAGAGTAAGAAATGTGACTAAGGATAAAATATGGGATGTTCAGAGTGGATTTATGAATGGCAGAGGATGTATGGATCAAATATTTGCGTTACGCAATTTGTCGGAGAAGTTTTTGGCAAAAAACCGGAAGCTTTTCTGCGCTTTTGTTGACTTGCAAAAAGCATTTGATCGTGTTGATAGGAATAAGCTATGGATGGCCTTATCTGAGTATGGAGTGAACGATAACCTTGTCCGCGCTATTGCTTCCTTGTACAAAGACAGTGTAGCGTGTGTAAGGGTAAATGGGTCATTCACGTCGTGGTTTGACATCCCTAAAGGAGTCAAACAGGGATGTGTGATGTCACCATGGTTTGTTTAACATATACATGGATAAATGTATGAAAGAGTTGAAAAATATGGGCGTGGGCGCCAGAATGAGTGGTATGATTGTTAGTTGCCTTTTGTACGCCGATGACGCAGTGCTTCTTGCTGAGAGCGAAGAAGAATTGCAGTCCTTGGTTACAAAGGTTTACGATGTGTGCAAGGAGAGTGATCTATTAATGAATGTGGAAAAGTCGAATGTGATGGTTTTGAAAGAAATGTGAATATGACTAAGTGTAAGATCGTAGTAAATGGCGATAGCTTGAAACAAGTGGAAGAATTTGTATATCTGGGAAGCATGTTCACTAGGGATGGAAATATGGACAAGGACATTGAAAGGAGGGTTAGTGCCGGTAACAGAATTAATGGTGCCTTAAAGTCGGTAGTATCTAATAAGTGCTTATCAAAAGAGGCTAAATTGGCAGTGCACAATGGAGTTCTGGTACCAACCCTTATGTATGGAAGCGAAGCATGGAGTTGGAAAAATAAGGATGAAAGTAAATTGAATGCAGTTGAAATGCGATCTCTCAGGCGAATGTGTGGTAAAACTATGTATGATAGGTGCACTAATGTTGAAATTAGAGCAGAATGCAAGGCTGAGATAAGCATTATCGACAAAATTAAGAAAGGTCTTTTACGTTGGTTCGGTCATGTAGAGCGAATGGATGATGAAAGAACATCTAAAAAAAATTATGATGCGACTGTGCCTGGATGTAGAAGTCGAGGAAGGCCGAGAAAGACATGGCATGATCAAGTAAAACAAGTGCTTGAAAGTGGGCATGTAACAAGTCGGAATAATCGACGTGCGTGCATGAGGAGATGTATGAATGTGGAGGAAGCAAGAGAAGTGTGCCAGGACAGAGTGGTGTGGCGTTCTATCCTCTCTGCCTACCCCTTCGGGGAAATGGTTCCATTCACCATAAAAATAGCAGCCAAATCGTCTGTAATTCCATAATTCATGTTTCATACATCCATAAATGGAAACGGTTAAAGTCTTTACGTTAAATTTTCTTTATAGGAATATTTTCTAGACTCATATTGTGTGTAAAAAAGCGAAAATTTTACGATGACGGTTTTAGTTATTCAAAAATAATTGACTGTTCTAGAATTAAATTAGAAAAATATACATGGCTTTTTGAAAAATGACTTTAAAGTGTCCACTTTGTCTGTAGCCTAATTTTTAATGCTTAGTAATAATATTTCATGGAATTTAAAATGTCCTTATGAAACTAGAAAACCGTTATCTGTATCCTGAAACCCGTGAAAATTTACGAACTTTGAACAGAATGCCTGTCAATCATCGTTATTACAAATACTTCAGTGTTTTTGAAACATAATAGTTTTGAGATGTGGTTTTCTTGTTAAGGGTTAAAACCATCAAACCACACATTTACGTGTTGTAAATTGAACTTTGCAAAATTATGAACTTAGTTTTGATCATGTGGTTAGTTTGCAAAATAAAAGTGCCATCGTAAGTTATTAACGTATGTTTTCGAACAGGAAATTTTATATATAGCTAATATGTTATTTGTTTTTTACGTTTACGCGTTTACATTAACTGTCATGTCAGCCAAACGTCGCATCGGCCATTCAATATTCCATAGTTTTCATTGCATACCGGACAGTTTGGAAACTGCACAAGAAACTTTACAGTTTTCTGTCCCGTTAACGTGGGCTTTAGACACTGTCAGGGCCCGGAAAGGAAAATTGATGATCAGGGGCTGTGTTCAGAGAAAGCGAGCAAGAGGACGCGTAGATCCACTGCAAGATATATAAGTAGACCAAATATGATGTAGTAGACGCGATGCTTAGTACAGAATAGAACTACCAAGAATATGTACTTGTTAATAGGTAACTTCACCAAATATTTATGTTCTGATAATCATATTTGGGAGTGCAGCTTGGAGTAGCGGACGCCGCATTCAACAGTATGAAAGCTGTCTGGAGATCGGATGTTCAAACAAAATGCCGCCTTTATAACACCTGCATCACACCTGTTCTCCTCTATGGCTGCGAATCCTGGCACCTAACCAGGGATCAAAACAGCAGACTTCTGAGTTTTGAGAATGGGTGTCATCGAAGGATATTATGTAGATTTGCGAGTTTGACTTTGTAAGGAACGAAGAAGTGAGGCAACGGACGCATCAACCCGTGGTATCTACTGTCATCCAGCGTAGGCGTTTGGGCTGGCTATGCCATATAACAGTATTTTATAACTTAAAAGTTATCATATTATATTTTTTAATGGTTTTGAACAACAAATTAAAGACATTTAAAGAAAGAAGAGATAGTTTTGTACCTTTTAACTTATTATATAAAATGTGACAGTTTCAAAAAACAATGGATTAAAATGTACACAATTTATTGTGACCTTGTTGATCCTTTCACTGTAGTAATTATTTTTCGTTGGACTTTGATACCTAATACGCTAGAAGAATTCTTTAACTCGAGTTAAATTTATCTCTGAAATCCCTTGCATCCCTTGTTACGCCGTATATTGATGAGCGGTAAAATTTCTACATTTCTACCCTTCCCGTCCTTTTCAGGTTCGGAATTTTATTCTGTGCCATCAAAGTTAGTATTGAAGAGAATCGGGGTAGAGCAAATTCAATATTTCCTGCTGTGGGCAGGAAAATGCATTGAATGGAGACCGCTGTGTGAAAATCATTCGGAATATACGGGTCCGTTTTATAAATATCATCGTATCCGGTATTATATAGGTATGTACACTGTTTGCGTCCAAAATGTTAGTGGTAGCGAAAAAAGAATTTTTTGGGTTTTTTTTAAAAAAAATTTTTTTTTTAAAAACCC